>APFE030677355.1:62464-115285 GCA_000404065.3 Pinus taeda
AAAAATAAGTGGTTGGTAGAGCAGGAATAACTTCCCTTGCCCTAACAACTTCAAGGTCTGCATCTGCATCTAAGACAATGTTGAAAAATGAATCCTTAGAGGCAGGCTTGTGATACAACCTTAGATGGTGTCCAT
This sequence comes from Pinus taeda, assembly GCA_000404065.3. Taxonomy (NCBI): domain Eukaryota; kingdom Viridiplantae; phylum Streptophyta; class Pinopsida; order Pinales; family Pinaceae; genus Pinus; species Pinus taeda. The sequence goes on from APFE030677355.1 coordinate 62,600, forward strand.
TGAAAATAAAATATGTTGACGACTCATATATGGTTTTCAACTTCAGAGTCCCATTGCTAAAAAATGCTTCTACCCCAGAAGTACCTAACCACCTGGTGAAAACTTCCCTTTGAAATATCTGACTCTAGAATCATATAACAAAGCCCAGTCACCTCATTGAAACACATTCTTCTTAATAAATTTATCATGCCACTTGGCATGTTGTTGTTGGATGATATCTATTCATTGCACAACATCTAAGCACTTCTCATCTAGTTCATTCAACTATTCCAATTGATGTCTCTGAGTTGCAGTTAAATCTAAGTCCACCTCTAAAGAAATTTTTGAGTGTTTTAATTTCAAACTCAATGGGGAAAATAAGACTCTTACCAAACAACTCATAAGGGGAGAATCTTGTAGTATTCCTCCAAGTGTTTCTATAAGCCCATAATACCTCTGGAAGTCTCTCAACCCAATCTCTTTGATGGCCTACCATAGTGTTTTGCAGGATAACTTAAAGCATTTTATTAGTACTTTCCACCTACCCATTCACCCATGTGTGGTAAGGTGAGGCAATCAACAATGAATCATATACTGCTTGACAAGGTCTTATATCAACTGAGAAGTACACTATGCTCCTCCATCATTAACTTTTTCTTTTGGCACTCCATAATGAGAAATTATTTCTTCAAATAAAAAGTATGTAACAACATGTTCATTTTGTCTAGGAAATGCTATAGCCCCCACCTATTTGGTGACATAATTTTTGCACACTAAATATAAGTCTTCTGATGAGATGGGAGACTAACTTATCCCACAAAATCTAAAGCCCATATCTCGAATGGATCCATCTCTAATTGGCGCTATAATGGCATTTCATCTAATTGAGTAGGCTCACCTGTCCCCTGACAACTATCACACCCTTGCACATATTTCCTTGCATCTTGGAATACATTAGGCTAAAAATGGCCTGTCTATAACACCTTATGACATATTATCATGTCTGTAAAATTCCCTCCACAAGGCTAATCATGAAAATCCTTGAGGATATCACTACTCCTGTACTCCCTTACACACCTCCTAAATTTTTAATCAAAACCGGTGTGGAAGAGGCAGACAACTAACCAAAAATAGTGGGAAATTTGATGTATTATTTTTCTCTTTTCCCTAGGAAAAAGGTGATGGGGAAGATTTCCTGCAACAAGCTAATTTGAAATGTTTGCATACCAAGGTGAATAAGTGGATAAAATAAAAATATACTCATTTGGAAAACATTCTTCAACAGGAATATCCTCTGTAAAATTAGTTAATATATAAATAAAATCTACAATGACATTATCCTTCCTAGGTTTGTTTACAATGGTAACATCAAATTCTTGGAGTAACAACAACCGCCTAGTAACCCTTGCATTGGTAATTGGATTACTCATTAAAAATTGGATAAAAATGCGACCAACATGCACACAATTTGATAACCAATGATGTAATGCCTAAATTTATTAATAGCATCAATCACAACAAGAAACTATTTTTTTGTCAATATGTAATTTACCTCTGCAGGGGTCAAGTTCTTGTTGATGTAATAAATGGTGTAAAATCTATTTTCCTCTTGTTTTCCAAGTACAACTCTAATGGTTGTGTCATAAGTATTAGGGGAGATATGAAATTGTAGACTCCAATTGGGTCCTCGCAAAATGGGAGTTGTTGTTACACACCTTTTCAATTCTAGATAAGTGTTGTTACACTTATCAATCCATAAAAATTCCTTATCCTTTGTTAAAAGAGAAAACAATTGGAATGAAATATTAGAATTTTTTTCTATGAATTCTCTATAATAACCTTCCTGGCCAAAAAATATACGTACCTTCTTCTGTGTTTTAGGGGTGGGAATATTCAAAAGTACATCAACTTTCATGGGGTTGATCTGTATTCGTGCAACAAAGAGATAGTGGCCTAAAGTAATACCTTCAAGGAATCATATGGCATTTCTTAGTATTGAGACAAAGGTGGGTTTGTATGCAATGCTCAAGTACATTCTCAAAGTTGTGCAAGACTTCATCAAAATCATCCCAGTAGGGTGTAAAATCATCCATAAATATTTCTTGGCATTTGTTAACCATATTAGAAAAAATAAATAAAAAAATAAAAAAAATAAAAAAATCCTACCACTTCTCATTGAAAGGTTGTAGGTGTATTACAAAGTCCAAAGGGTAGGATCCTATAAGTAAATGTTCCCTAGGGGAAAGTGAAGGTAGTTTTATATTGGTCCTAAGGAGAAATCTGAATCTAGTTATAGCCACTAAATATATCTAGAAAAGAAAAGAAAAATTACCAGACAAAGTATCTAGGACCTTATCAATAAAGGGTAATGGAAAGTGGTCCTTTTGAGTGGCTTTTTTCATAGCCCTATATTCTACACAAACTCTGCACTTTCTATTTTTCTCAGGGACAATAACAAGTGGAGATATCCATTGACTGTCATAAATTGGATAAATAAAATTTCCATCTAAGAGATTTTGAAGTTCCTCCTTGACAAAAATTTTCAATGTTGGAATGATTCGATGTTGAGGTTTCTAGATAGGTCGAGATCCTTCCTTTAAGTAGATATGATGTGTGCACAATGTAGGAAAGATACCCTTCATGTCCTTGTAATCCCACGTTGTTAAAATTGGAAACTAGTGCCAAATTCCATTTTAGACAATTCAGTTAATGGAGATAATTATTTCATTAAATTCCTCTTTTCGAGAGGACCAAAATCAACCTAGATATCACTAAATTTGGATAAGGAAAAATATGTTTTTGAAAGAAAGCCCACACATGTGTAATTTATCAAGGTCAGCATGGGGTTAATTAAATAAGTTGAACCCCTCTCTATCACCTATAAAAGGAAGTGTCCTCCAACCTCATTTGACACATCTATCGCACATTTCTTCTCTCTAAAATAACCGCAAAAGGAAGATGATTCCAGGGAAGGAGGATGGGCTAGGTTGACATCACTTCTGGATTGTGTTATGGGCCGAGTTCCTTAGGCAAGAGGTCGAGGATGTTAGGAGAAAGTTTAGGCTAATTTGATGCATGTTCTGGGCAGTGTTTATCCTATTTTGTAGTACAATATCCAACAAGAAGGTAGCCATAGATCTGAGGGCTATTTGGAAGATGTTTTAGGGATGTTGTGTGTGGGTGCCCCTCTTGTGTAAGTGGGCCAAAACTCTAGGATTTTGTTTCAGGTAGGATGCATGCCTAAAGAACCTTGGACTAAGGTAAATATTATTCTTAGGTAATCCACATACAACATGAGGGTTTTTTGGTAAGCTTGAGGGTTGAAACCATCCCAAATCAACCTAAGAATGTGGACATAGATACTAGAAGAGAAGATGCAACCTTTAAATGATGTTTGGAGGTGAGTAGAGGAGTTGTAGCCATGAGCCAATAAGCCCTAACTAAGAGTAAGCAATATATTTATAAAGGAGACCAAGATAAAGAGGAAATGTTTTGACCATTATTGACCACTAGACAGGAAAACTGTGATTGCAGTTGATTGAGGGCAAGATTCCATACTTGATTGGGTTGTTTCTTTAGCATTTGGACAATGGCACTGTTGGAAATTGGATAAAACAATGCTCCTCATGTGTTTTGTGACATGTGCTTAACTGCCTCTCATGGATCCATTAACTCTGGTAATGCATCCATTTACTAACCCCTACGAGTTTTGGTGTAATGACAATCGTGATTCCGACAAGTGGTATCAGAGCCAAAGGTCTCGAATTCGAATCAGACCTGGCTCGCGTTGGGGGGAGATTGTTGGAAATAGGATAAACTATCACTCCCCGTTTGTTTCATGACATGTTCTTAACCGCCTCTCATGGATCCATTAACTATGGCTATGTGTTCGTTTACTAACACCTTTGGGTTTTGGTGTAGCGATAATCATGATTGCAACATGTACTGGTCATCATAATGGCAAGTTAATTTTGGCTTTGATTGTACTCTCTCTCTCTTTCTCTCTTGAACATATGATATTTGATAATAAGATGAATTGATCGAGGGTTTTTCCCTGGATTGAGCCAATTCTTGTGTTCTCTTTCCTTGGATTGTCTTCTCCATTTATGTTTGATGTTATTTCATCAATTATTGGCATATGATAATGGTCAATGTGATTGCTAATGGATTTTATGGAATTAATAATTGGACAATGGATTAATGAATCAACTGACCTAGGAAAAGAACATGTTAACTCAAAATTAACATGGTTTTAGAGCTAGGTGAGGTCAAGCCAAAGAAAGAGGAGGAATGCAATCACAAGAGATGAAGCATTGGATTTTTAATTCATTTGAAGTATGTTGTTGCAAGCCCTAGAAAACCTGAGAGGTCTTGAAAAATAATAAAAGTTTGTATATTTGCAAGATTTGTGCTAAATAGCTCATGAAGGCCATTAATCAAATTTGAAGATGCTAAAGTCCTTGTTCAGCAGCTTAGCTACCTATCATGATAAGAAGTCTATGAATAATTTTGTTTTAATAATTTGTTGATATGAGTCCAATCTTCTCATTTGTTAAAGAAATCAGCAGTATATTTGAATATATAATCCCTTTGCCACCTCTACATCAAAATTATGATGCTAATAGTCCTTCCTTCCAGTCACCTATGCTCACATAAATTCAAGTCTTGTAAACAAAGATGTCCAACTAGAAAATTTGTTGAGGATCAAATCAACGAAAGTCGAATAGAAGGGATACAATCAAGGTATGTTGTGTTAATTGTGACTCTAAGTATACATATATTTAATTGGATTTGATCGTTGAATTAAAGAGAGTCTTGTGGAGTAATTAAGAACGGAGTTGTTGGCCTAGTTCTCTGAACCATTAAGAGGGAGCCAACTGTTCCTATTTTTCTAAGCACAAGAAGCACTAAAAGGTATGCTATGTAATGGAGCTATGTCTCTTTTACATTTTAGGCATAAGTATGTTTTTGGAAAAGTATCAATCTTTTGAAAAGAGCTTTATTCTCCTAAGAGGCTAAGAAAAGTGCAAGAACATAAGAATGTGTCAAAGGTAATTTCATGAATCCACCCTTGGAGAAAGGATTACTTTGTTCTGTGATCTTGTGGTATGGGGGCCAAAATTCTATGGCTTAGTGAACTATGCCTTATATTCTCTCTCCCACTTCAATGCAGATAGTGAATCCAACCTATTTTTGCATCTTTATTCTCTGAGTTATTGAAGATATTTTTTTTTTGGTTATGTTGATTTTTTTATTTCAGATGATGCATACTTATTCCTTATGCTTGTAATAAATATGAGAATCCTATGTCACATAACACATTGCTATATGCTATCTTGCTTTGTTAGTTTGGCCGACTAGTATAGGTCACCTGGGCTATGATTTCTTGATCTCTGGGCTATGAAAGAAGAAAGGCAATGTGCTTATCATTTCACATGTTTGTAAGGAACCTAAGAATCTTTAAAAGGATAGTTATAATTCCCTCAAGAGTCCCACTAATTTCTCCTCTATTTAGGGCTTAAATTAGGGTTAATATTTAAGGTATTCCTAGACTCTATCTCCATTGGAACACCCTTAAGGCTAGGGTTGTAGGTATTTTCTTTGTAACAGGATCATAAAGGGTCTCTTCCCCACTAAATTTTTCTATCACATAACACAACAATTGAGATGTTGATGGTGTAGAAATAGAAGGGTCATTAATAAAGTTGTTAACAACATTGTCCTCAGTCTCATTTTTAAAGTGCAAGGATTTTCCTATATTGAGTAGTGGACGTGTATCAACTTCTTCTAGTTTGAAATTAGCCCATAAATGGTTTTCATATTCCAAAATTATTTTGTTGGAGGGTAAAGAAAAATATCCTTGGTAGTATTCCCATCATAAATGGTCATGCACACAGATCTATACCTAATAAAGGCATCTACAATGGCCAGCCATGGCCTGACTAGAATCAACGGATGTCCTCCTAAGCATGTCTTAGGCTATAACACCATAAAATATACTAGGTGCTTCCAAGAGTCTAGTGAAATAATAACATCCTCCAATATTCCTTTAGGAACTGGCCCTATATCTATCTACTAATTCTAAAAAAGTGGGAGTTGGTCTCAAATTACTAAGTCCTGTTGGAAATACTGACGGGGGGGTGAATCAATATTTCTTTTTCCGACTAGTGTTTTACCAGTTAAAACATTTATATTCACAACACAAGATGAACAACAAGAATAAATGATTTTATTAATATAATCTTTGCAGTAAAATAGATACAATATATAGGTGGTTGCAATCAGTTTCCAAGCACCAACTTGGACTTTGGTGAGGCTCCAACCTCTAGAGCTCCAACTCTATTTCGCCAAGGTATCAATATTGGACTTAGGAGCACCAACTCCCAAGGACTTCAATCCTTCTATTTCCTGAGACACCAGTCCCAAGGACACTTATCCTTCCTACTTCTGAGGCATCAACCCCAAGGACTCCAATCCTTCTTACTTCTGAGGCACCAACCCCAAGGACTCCAATTCTTCTTACTTCTGAGGCACCAGCCCCAAGGACTCCAATCCTTCTTGCTTCTGAGGCACTAGCCCCAAGGGTTCCAACCCAATCTTGTCAAGGCATGTTTGAAAGTAATGTTATGCTCTCAGAACTCTTCATTACTGAGTTCTGTCTTTTACAGCTTCCGTGTAGTCTCCATGCGACAACATCAATGATAATGAGTCTTCTCATGAAGGAGTCTTTACAACTCTTCATACAGTCCACACAGAGTCTCTAATAGATGGCCTCTTATCATATCTCCACACAGCTTTAGTGAGTCCACTATAGCTGCACTAAACTCTACATAAGAACCTACTTTCTGTTCAAGCATATGTTCTTATTGTCACAGTGAATGCTTCAGCATGACTGTTTCTCTGTAGGCTGCTTCTGCTTTCAAACAATGTTAGATAAAACTCTATACATTACATCACAAAATTATACTTCAGACTGCATTGTATACCTGATTAATTCTTTCTTAGGGTAACACGATTAGTTGAGAAGCTCACCCTTTGAATGCCTCCTGTCTTGTTGGTCCTTCGACCCTTTTTCTCTTGTTCTGTTGGACCCAGCTACTACCTATGTTTCCTCCAATTGTTAACAGTGTTCAACCCCACAACAACAACACTTTTTACACCTTGTTCTTTGTTTTATTGTTGTATGTGCTCCTGATACCTTCGACTATCGGTTTCCTCTTTTCGTTGGCTCTTTGGATTCCTCAACGCTTGCTTCAACTCCCTCTATGCTGACTTACCATTCGGCTTCCTGGCTTCTTGGTCGTTGTAGCTTCCTCTATCTCTTTGTGCTCACAGGACATGTAAACTCATAAGAAAGGTCCAAAATTGCACAGGGGAATCATGTTTCATGTTAAACTCTAATAGTGCTCCTTTTGACAATAATTACAGGCATACACAGGAACTTTTTCATTTTACGAAGAAGCTGTACTTATCAAGAGGGCCCCTCAAGCCATGTCTCCATTACAATTGCAATTGGCTTTGTTCAATCCTTCTAAACTATTGTTCAGGCCTCCTGAACTATTGGGAGCATTATTATATGCATTTTGGCCCTTCAAACCTTGCGCAATACATTTTTTTAGTTACATAGGAAATATATGAAAAAAAATGGAAAATGCTAAAGGGTGGACTTCAAGAATTATTACACCTGCATCTATACTATATCGGGTCTGCAGTGAAATCGCAATCGACAGTCACAGCATGTCACACCATCCCTTTATAACTTGCAATGGTCACTTCCGACATGGTGGACATGATATAGAATTAATTCAATTGTAATGTTGCATCGGGTCCGGATCATTCATAGCAATCAGCACTTGCCCTTGGCAGAGATCTGATGCGATATAGTTGATCACTATCAGCGATTGTAATGGGCCACTCAGCACTTTATAACTCCCGCTCCCGAAGTGCCGATGCGATATACGTTGGCAATTTGCAAGTGTTTAACATGGCGAGGCTTAAGGCCCATATACATAACAATATATATGAATTACCACACGGACTTCACATGTTTATATACCTAGACATATATGTTGTCAGGTCCACATATATGTATCGCAATCAGGGGTTTGGGTGATGGCACATAGTCGAACCGCCGATTTCCAGTATAGCCGATATTTATGTCTATGGCCCATATCCATATATATATATATATATATATATATATATTATATTATATATATATATATATATTATATATATATATATTATATATATATATATGTATGTATGTATGTTTATGCCGCCGATAGTGTAAATGCACATATATATTGCTCTGTTGTTTCCTTTCTATCAGTTGTATGTGGCTCCTCCAATATTATATGCTGCTCCACTATAATACTCCTCCGTTAACTGCTCTTCTGTTGTGTCCTCTGCTCTTCCTCTATGCTCCTCTAATCAGTCTTCCTTTGGATTTTGAACCCTTGGCATATATTACTTCTCCTGTAGCTCTGATAGGCTCTATTTATGCTCCTCCAATATGGCTCCTCAGGCTTGTTTGCATGCATATAACCCTATTGTGGCATACATTGCTCCCGATAGCTCTATTTTGATCTGTTTGCTCTGTGTGCTCCTCTTCTTTGGCATATATATATGACATATATATATGGCTCCTCCTATAGCTCCAATTGTGGCTCCTCTTGCTCCAATATTTTGCAATATACCTCTCTTGCTCTGATATCCTGCAATATGCCTCTCTTGCTCTGATATTCTGTAATATGCCTCCTTTGTTAACTCCTCTAGCTAATGGCTTGGCTATCCTGATGGCCTTGCTCTTGATACCATGGCCTTGCTCCTGTCTCTTCATGGATCTACTCTACTTCCCCTTGGCTTCATATCATCATCTAATATCTAGAATATTGCCATATTGACATCAATGACAACCTAGATCAACAAGTCCAAGTACCTCAACAATTTCTCTGGTTATTACGTTAATTGTTGCTCCTAAATTAATTAGGGTGTTTTGAAGAGTTATTCCTCCAATATGAACAACCATTTTTTTTTGGATCCTCATATTTATAAAATTCATTATCCCCCAACATCAATTTGGATAACTTTCCAAATATGTTCATAGTAGGGGGGTCTCGAGGTTTCCTACCTAGATTTTTGGCACACAATTCCTTGATTGTTTTGGCATAAATAGGAACATCTCAGATTGCTTGAAGTAAAAGAATCCAAAAATATAATTTTTTCAACTCCTTTAAGAAGTCAGACTTAGTTGGAGGGCTATTCTTGGCTTCACTTAATATATTAGGATAAGGGGGATGCAAAGAAGTATCATTCCTAGCGACTATGATAGGTTTCATAGTCAACTTAGCATTGACTATTACAATGATATTAGAGGTATTACTGGATATTACAATGGTGTTATAAATACCGCCAAATATTACAAATTCATAAGTGTTGTCATATTTTTCAGCACAAAATGGTAACATCGAGTGTTACAACCTACTTCTTCTCTAGGGGTCCTTGAACTGAGGTTTCTTCTCTTGATAAATATTCTTCCTCAATTTCTATGATAACATGAGAAGTAGTGGGGTTTATCATTATCCCTGATCACAATCGAATTTAATTACATTCTACAAGTATAATAAGTAAAGAGTATTATCATTTCAACTTGTTGTACTCCCTTATTATTGGGATTAGGGTTAGGTTGTGCAGGTAACTGGGGACATAATGAAGGTTTGCTCATGGGCGCATTGGAGGGAATGTGTAATTGTTGTCATTGCATTAGGATTTTAAAAGGAATTTGGCTAGGAAAGATATTCTCTCGCCATGTATGAGGCCATGAAGAAGAAGGACATTGAGATCAGGGAACAGGGTATTGAACCAACAATGGATTGGAAGGTTGTCATGGAGCTACAAGATATTGCATTTGTTGTTGAGAAATCTATTGTGGACCATACATACCAGACCAAGAATTAAAAGAAGAGAAGGGTCCATGTAACACACCCAATGGCCAAGACTATGAGGGATTCTTAATTCCAATGAAGTTTTTTGTTTTAGGATCCTCTCATGCTTCCTTGTATATTTCTTTTAGTCTAGGTAATGAGTGGAACTGTTATGTGGAGTGATTCTTCTCACATATATTACAACTATTAAGGGGGAATTCCCTTAGGGGATATTTATTCTTACACTAAGAGAAGAATGCAGCCAAACATTTCTCTACTTCAAGTTGTTTATGTTTTTCCTACAATACATCAAGTTGAGAGGACAATGAACTCATAGTATCAGTTTTAAAATTCTCCAACAAATTTCAAATTTTTGCTTGTGTTGCCCCACTATTAGCTAACCTAAGGATCCTAGTAGAAGCATCATGTGTCATAGGCCTACTTTTTATTGATCCTTTGGAACTTTTTTGATAGATTTTAACAATGTCATCATAGGGTTCCTTAAAAATATCTCTTTTAGCTAAAATATTTAGCATATCAAGGCAATCATCCTTCATCCCCTTGATCAAATTTTTTTTAATAATTTCCTTATCCAAATCACTATGGTAAAATATATAAAAATTATACTAAAGGGGCTCAACATATTATTCTAAATTTTCATCTGGTTCATGGGTGATTCTACATAGCTCATGAATGAGAATAATCTTTGATTTCAAGATTTTGTGATTCATCTTGTTTTGAGTCTTTTTTTTTTCCAAATTAATCACATTAATAGTTTTTGGTCGACGTTTGGAACCATCTAATGTGGTTAATCTTGATAATGAACCATATTAGTTGGTTTGAAACATTGACCAAAAACTGATAATGTGATTAATCCATAAAAGAAATCTCAAAATGAAAATAATCCTGATACTTTTCCAAAAATATCTTCTTCATCCCATCCTAAGTAGTAATGGGTTCTCCACTAATTCCCATAAATCATCTTATTGCAGCCCCTTTTAATGTGGCTAGAAACAGTTTTAGTTTTTTTTTCTTGATGGTGTAGTCATAACTTTTGCAAAGCACATCGAATTAAAAAATAAATGTATCTGGATCTTCTATAGTTTTACCTAGGAAAGTAGGAAGTGAAAATAAAGGGATGTTCTTCATTGGGGCCTACCCCTAATGATTTCCAATAGGAAACTAAAAGGTAGCAACTAAGCTACCTACCATTTGGTTCTTCCTAAAATATTTAGGGTTTTTTGTAGCTTTTATAGGTGAACCCCCTAATGGAGGAGATTTCTCCCTCCTCTATGATGGAGATTTCTCAGGTAGCTCAAGTTGTTCAGGTTGCTCAAAATGTACAGGTGGTCCATGTGGTCCTAATGACTTCATAGCACCCTCTACAACATAATTCTCAATAGAATGTTTGATAGCACTTCCTAAATCCAAAAGGTTTTTATCAATTGGTCTCTCTTCAAGACTTCATTCTAGGTCTTGCTCATCTTAATCTCCTTGTCCTTGTTGATAGAGATGGACCAGAAACTCTAGGGCTTCTTTCTCAGACTAGAGCTTCATGAAATTCCACTTCCTTGACATGTGAACCCACTCCAGAAGACTCAGGGGATATTGGTCTCTATGGATAAACTTTTCTTGGCCTTTTATTCGTAGATATTTCTCCCCGAGTAGATTATTCTAATTCATGTTTTGAGATGATCTCCTCTATGAATGTTATTTTTCCCAAATCTTGGTTCTTCTTCTTTATTCCTCATCCTCCCCTACCTACATGATTATTTCCTTTAGGGGCACCATAATTTTCTTCTTCACTATTCATGAAATGCAATCCTATGTTACTTAACTCCTTGTGAGGTTGATCCCACCTCATTATGTTGAGGAGATGCATAGGTTATTACCTCTCATCTTACCACTTGAAAACCTTAGAGTTAGGAACACATCCACCACACTTTCATTCAATGCATCTAAACTAATCACAAATATGCACCTCTATATCCTCCCCTACAATTACGCCAAAATATTGGGTAGATCAATTGCACCTTTAATTCAGAACAATTGATCCAAATCTCACATTAATTGTCAATTTGAGTAGGAATTTTGTTTCAAAGCTATCACACAAAATATATGCAAGAACAAATGGAAACCAGTACTAACAAGTAAAAACCCACAAAACTAATCATTGTAATACCACTCGCAATAATAAAAACACACTTGTTGTTAAATTCTAACTCTCACTCAAACTTTCGGAAAGGAAAGGCTCACATCACACAATAAAACTCACTTTGTCAGAAAATCACTCCAACTCAGAGAAACAACACTCATGGAATCATCAATACTCAAGAAATTGTTGAACATTCATTCAATTCAATTAAACAAAATAAAAATTTGTAACATAAATTAAATAAACATCACACTACTAGAGGGATTGGTGTAGGACCTATGTTGTTATACCATAACAAAGATTAAGATTCTACAGCTACTCAATACATGAAAAAGACAATAACAGTAACAATAAATAACACATAGACCATGACTAAGAGGAAATGACCACACAACTATAGTACCTCTCTAACAAGTGATCCCTACTAAGAAGGAGGGCCCTTCCTTCCTAGTAGGGGATAGTAAATTACACAACACACAAGATACTCAAAAGAAAGGTATGGATCAATGAATGGTTGAGATTTTAATTAATGAAAATTTAAAGTACAGGATTACAATGCTGGTACTCCCCTCTCCGTTCTCTTTTCTATCTATCTATGTGCCTCATGGGAAAAGAGTACATTAATTTATAGTTACAAAATACAATTCTATTTCAAAAAGATAATATCATCATGAGAATCTCTCGATTCTCATATGATCTAAATAAAAAATATACAATAACTACATTTTAACAAATTACCCTAGTTGAAACAAATTTGTAACAACTTGTTTAATATTACAATGGTTTTTCAATAAATAATCTTAAATATTTCAAATAGGAAGATGCACTTTCCACAAATGTCCCCCTTGATGGTTGGGTTGGCACTTTGATAGATGTTTATCCATATTTATCTTCATTTCTAAACATAGGAGAAACATGTTTCAAAAATGAGTTCAACATGTATCAACAACGTCAACAAAATATTTTTCAATTTGGTGAGGAAAATCTGAGAAATATGGTCTTATAATAGCACCTCAACAATCCAAACCCCTTATAACAACCCTTTGTCAATTTATTGATGAAATTATCTAAAGTAGTTTGGTTCTATGTTAAATTACAAGAAAAAGTAGATAACAACGATGACACATAAAAAGGAAACATACTTTAACTAACGATGACTGCCAGTATGGATTTTAGAGTCAAAATGACAAGCAAATATGGGGAAATTAGGCATAATAAGGTGTCAATTCCGTGTACCACCACTTAACCCAAAATGAAGGAAACCCTTGTTTGGAAAGATATTCAATTATTTTCTTGAAATCAACCTCTCTTTTAAACAAGTGATTAGCTTTTTCTTCGAATTTCTTAAGTATTTCTTCTTTATTAGTCACCTTTATTTCTTGCAAAATCAAATCCACTATGTTTGTGAATCATATGAATTTGAGTTCGTTCTTTGTTTTATCTTCCAAATACTGTATAGCACTTTGAGTTATTGGTGGCTTATATTGCAAATTCTGCTTATTGAGCTCACATTTCTCAAGATAATTTACAACTAACTACTTCTCAGCTTCCACTAAGCCACACTATTCCTTTAATTTCTTTATCTCAAACATGATAAGATACCAAAGAAGATGTCGAGTTGCTTCTAGGGAAGATATTCTAGTAAATTTGATCCTCAAATCAACAATTTCATTCTACAACTCACTCTTTGTTGAAACAATATTTTCTAAAGTTTTGTTTTTGGACACAATCACCTATTCCTTTTATGATATAATTTTCTTTATTTCACTACATTCTACTTGGCTATTTCTCCATGCATCTTCAAATTGACATTTAGGTTCAATTGAACCTTCACCTATCTGTGGATGTCCTCCTTGTTTAAGAAACATTATTTGAAGCTTTAACTATGTAATTTCACTATGTAATCCTATTATTGTTCCTCTAGCATTTGTTAAGCTATCTTCCAATTCATCCTTTTCCATTTGTATTATTGTAAGTTCAAGAGTTGAGGATGCTCTGTAGTGGGAATATTAAATTTTCCTTTAAAATATTTATCTGATATTCTTTTTCCTGTAACAAATATTTTAGATGAGAGGGATTAGTGGGATCTTAACCTAGTTCTTCTATCTTCTTCTGTAGTTCTTGATTCTCCAATTGTAATGCTTTGTTCTCCACCTACAATTTCTTCTTCTGGTTTATGAATTTAGTAGTATTTCATGAATTTTTTCCCTTCTCATGGACACTTTAATCCAGTTTCAAAAAACCATTTCACCAGCTTGCATGTGCATGATCTGAGTTGACTCAAATCCCGGATTTAACCAAGATCTTTTACTTTCGTGATATAGTTAGAATTGTATTTTATAAGAGCATAAATGAACATATATGCATCCTTAAGCAAATGGAAACATAAGGACAATCAACAAATCATAAAAAAGAGACATTGCTAATGTAGTTCGTCCAGTGTGGACTACGTCTTCGAGCCTGGTGTCAATATGGTGTTAGACACTTCATTTAGTGTTGGAAATGGTGAAGATGTACATGGACTATGTTTTTCTATCATACAGGGACATGTTCCCTCTACATGAGTGGAAAAGCCTCTCCACGAGACATTCCATTACAGGAACTATCACTCACAATAAACCTCCTATCAGCATGACATAATCTTACACATGGTGAGAATGAGTTTCCCGCCATCATGGCATCAAAGGGATCCCAACCAAAACACCCATGGTGATAATGAGTATCCCGCCATCATGGAAACAAAGGGATCTCAATCAAAACTTTCATAACAATCCATGATGAATACATATCACATGAAATAGACACAAAGATTCTGCTTCATACGTCAAGTAGGAATCGAAAGAACATAGTACATCTCACAACAAATGATCATATAAGTACATGGAATCAACACTTCATATACCTCAACTCTAATGCTGGTTGAAGAATATAATACTCAGCTGCTGGATCTGAATGCACCATCGAAATCGTGGCATCAAATGGCATAGAATTGAATGCCCATGCTTTGAAATCTAACACCATCGCTCCAATATGGAAAATGGCCGAAAAATAGAAGTCTTAACTGCAAAAAATTACTACACCACGAAATTTTTGTCATCGAGAGGTGTAAAATTGACTATCCATTTGTCGAATTCTGACACCGGCAAAGTCTGGGCCTGTAGGATTATTTTAGATTCCCCTGTGATTCTCCAAAGATTCCCTCCTCTGGGCTGACTGGATATCTACAACTCAAATTAGAAAACTGATATTTCCATTGAGATCCTTGTGAAATTATGAGAAGAATGAGTATAAAGTTGGTTGCATTCTGGATCTGGGAAATTCCAGCCTCTAAGGAATCTGGAAGATTCTTCAAAGATTCTACTCTGTCAGGAATCTGAAAATTTGATGCTCACATGGTGATTCTTATTTCACCATCTCATTCCCTACAAAATTCCAATTAAAATAACTGTAAACTTGATTACATTCTGATCAAATGAAATTTTACCTCCCAAGGAATCTTCAACATCGAAAGAATACTCCTCATCTTGAAAAACGTGTCAAGGTTCCGCCTCCTGGAACTGCATCATGGTTCCACCTAGGGATTGTTCAGCTGCACAAAACTCTATTATTGTCCTCCCCATTCCATTGGCTCTCTCTCTATGTTTCTTTCTCTCTCTCTGTTACGTTCTCGGCTCTCCTTCGTGCAATGAGAAAATACTAGTTTAAATAATGTATGCCGACGAAATTACCAACGTTCCACTTAGCTGCATTGGTTAGGGTGGAGTGTTGGAAGTGAGGAGTTTGGGGATCAAATCCCACCCCTGCCAAAATTTCTGCGCATGTATTATTTTGGCATGGATCTGTTTGGTACATGGTTTGTTGTGGTGATAATGGTTATGTGTTAAGATGTGCGTTGATGTGTGTTTTTGTGGGCGCCTGAGCGAAGGTCTAGCCATTTCAGCTGGGTGGGTTCAAACCCCATCACCCACGAAGTAACAAGTGGTAAGCACAATGCGAGGGTGTGGTCCGAGTCCACTAAAGGTGGCCCACCCACCCTGTTTGTTTACATAGAGTGTTGGTTGGGATCGACGGGGGTCATGGCCCATTGGCCTATAGTTAATTAAATTCTTTTTTTTTACATATGGTTTGGGGGGGTGGCAGGGGTCATGGCTCACCACCTCATTACGTATTTTTTTTTAATTTTTCTTTTTTATAGACAATATTGATATTTTTTAATTTAAACAAAAATAAGGGTCATTGGGCAAATTAACCATCCAACAAATCCACCCGCTTTCAAAAGCTAGGTTTCATGCCCTGGTGTCAGTTAAATTGTAGGACACTTAAACCTGGCCCACATGGCAACTTTGACCCAAAATTTGATTTTCTCTATCTCCCTCATACGAGCTTGGATTTGAGTGTCGTTCACACCATTGGAATGATGGCGATGAGCACTTCGATCTGGTGCTGATTTAGGAGCAATATGACCACTTTGTGATCATTTCTGAGTCGTCCAGGACTTCTGTATGTTTCTTGAGCCACCTGGATCAATCCTACCCACTGAGGAACTTTTGGTCCTCCAAAAGCATGAAAAATAGTCTGAAATGTCTTTGTACATTGTCTGCACCATAAGTGTCTAATAAGTCAACCTTCCTTCTTCTTCACCTTTGTCCTTCGGAGCCATAAGGGATGAGCCAACACCTTTATCCCTTGCAAAATTGTAGTATAATTATGAAAATTACATGCTTAATTTACATGACCAACTAATGACCCAAGAATCCCACACTTTCCATGAGTTTATAACATACTTTGTGGTCAAGTTGACATCAAAATGGAAATAATACCCCAGCTATGAAAACAAGGCCAACCTATCATTGTTGCTTCAACAAGTGATGGAAAACACATCATCATTGCAACACATGATTTACATAATAAGGCCAAACACTATTGTTGATTCAACAAGTGATGGAAAACACAACATCACTTTCACAGTTTAAAATGCAACACAAAATAATGCCAGACATCATTGTTGCTGCAACAAGGGATGGAAAACACATCATCACTATTACAGTTTAAAATGCAACACATGAGTGGAAAATAATACCATGACATTCCACCGCACCTAGAAAAACCATCTCTCACTTATCAAAGTGAATGGGTCGTCTCCTTGTGGCACATTTGTTGGTCAAACAACTGTTTCACTTGGTTCATGCATGGATGCTTTGTCCTTGCGACACTGCTATGGATGGAGCCTCCAACATGTGGCCCTTTGATGACCACTTATGTTGCAATGACTACAATAAGTCTTCTTCCTCTAGATTTTCTTTACCTTCTTCTTTGCTTGATGTTAAGAGGGTCTTTCATGCCTCATCCTTTTTCGTGTTGTCATTCTCTTCCAACACTCATCAAATATATGGTTATGTAAACCACAAAAAGTACATGTTTTTCGATGCCATGATTTATTTCCATCATTAACAACATGATTGTAATCTAAATGAACGTTCGAATATTGAGACTTTTTATACCTTTCCTTGCTATCTCTAGTGTAATTATGGTGATGAGAGATTGCCTCAGCTCTTTCCCTTCTTTGGGCACTGCCATGGGATGATGGTGATGTGTTTCCATCATTCTCTTTCCTCAACGATTTCAACAATGTCTTAGAAGCATCTGACACCCTTGAGCATTCTCCTTCGGTGTCTCCCAAGCCTGCAAATCGAGGTCTTTGCACGACCTCCAATGGCTGAGTTATGCCTTGGCTATTAACACCAAGTTCTTCTTCTTTCTTGTACCTCATCCTGGTAAGGAGCCTCAGGTTTTTCCCTGTAATTGGTATCTCCATGTTTCCAACAGAAATTATACTATGTGAAGATGAAAATGAAGTGAATTCAACATCTTTTACCTCCACTGTCAATTTGGAAAGAACTGATGAGGCCTTCTCATCATTTGTTGTTGGTGGTTCATTGTTTGCCTTGGCTCATTCCCCAACTTCGTTCCCGACATACCCAAGTTCTGCCTGATGGGGTAAGTCCTCTACTTTGATGGGGTTGATAGTGCCTTGGCCATTAATGCCCAAGACTTTTCCTTCATACTCCATTCTCTTCAGCAGTTTGGAGTCAATTCCTGTGGTATGATCTTTAAAAACAATGAAATCATCATCAGGAACCATACATGAAGTTGGAGACTTAATTTTTACCTCACAGGGGTCACGTTGCAGCTTTTCAAAGGCCTCGTCCTTAGATTGTATCTGTCGTAGCAACCTCTATTTCTCCTCTTTCTCTTCTCGTAGAAGCACCTTCAATTCAGCATTATTTGCTTGAAGACTCTAATTGTTGTGCTTTAGTTCTTCCAAGGCCTCTTCCGTGGCTCACAACTAAAGCTGCAATCATTTCTTTTCCTATGTCTCTTCTTATAGAGATTCATAAATTATGTCCATATTTTTGGACACTCTTAGCATGGTCTCATACATCTCTTTGTCATCCTCCATCACTACACATTCCATTGTTCATGCTCGCAATTCACATCCATGTGAAGACCGCTCTGATACCAAACTTGATCCAAGTTGACTCAACTCCTAGATTTAACGAAGATCTTTTGCTTCAGTGATGTAGTTAGAATTGAATTTTATAAGAGCATAAGTGAACATATATGCATGCTTAGGCAAATGGAAACATAAGGACAATCAACAAATCATAAACAAGAGAAATTGATAATGGAGTTCATCCAGTGTGGACTACGTCTCTGGGCCCAATGTCAAGATGTTGTTGGTTGCTTCATTCAATGTTGGAAATGGTGAAGATGTACATGGACTATGTTTTTCTGTCATACAAGGACATGTTCCCTCTACATGAGTGGCAAAGTTTCTCCACGACACATTCGGCTAAAGGAACTATCACTCACAATAGACCTCCTATATGCATGACATAATCTTACACATGGTGACAATGAGTATCTTGCCATCATGGCATCATAGGGATCTCAACCAAAACACCCATGGTGACAATGATTATCCCGACATCATGGCAACAAAGGGATCTCAATAAAAAAATACATAACAATCCATGATGAATACATCTCACATGAAATAGACACAAGGATTTTGCATCATACATCAAGCAGGAATCAAAACAACATACTACAACTCATAGCAAATGATCAAATAAGTACATGAAAACAACACTTCATCTACCTCAACTTTGATGCTGGTTGAATAATATAATACTCAGCTACTGGATCTGAATGCACCATCGAAATCGTGGCGTTGAATGCATAGAATCGACTATCCATGCTTTGAAATCTACTGGAAAATGGTTGAAAAGTAGAAGGCTTAGCTGCAAATACTGACTGCACCACTGAATGTTTGTCATCGAGAGGTGTAAAATTGACTATCCATTTCTCGAATTTTGACACTAGAAAAATCTGGACCTGTAGGAATCTTTTAGATTCCCCCGTGATTCTCCAAATATTTCCTCCTCTGGGTTGACTGGAGATCTACAACTCAAATTAGAAAATTGATCTCGCCATTGAGATCCTTGTGAAATTATGAGAAGAATGAGTATAAAGTTGGCTGCATTCTGGATCTGGGAAATTTTCGCCTCCAAGGAATCTGGAAGATTCTTCAAAGATTCTTCTCTGCCAGGGATTTGCAAATCTGTTGCTCACATGGTAATTCTGATTTTGCCATCGCATTCCCTACAAAATTCTGGTTAAAATTAACATAAACTTGATTACATTCAGATCAATTGAAATTTTACCTCCCAAGGAATCTTCGGTATCAAAAGAATATTCCTCATCTTGAACAACGTGTCAAGGTTTCGCTTCCTAGAACTAAGTCATGGTTCCACCTAAGTGTGGTTCCACTGCATGGAACTCTATTCTCATCCTCCCCATTTCGTTGGCTCTCTCTCTCTATTCCATTCTTGGCTCTCCTTCATGAAATGAGAAAATACCAATTTAAATAATGGTGCGCCAGTAGAGTTACCAATGTTCCACTTAGCCGCGTTGGTTAGGGCAGAGTGATGGAGGCAGGAGGTCAGAGATCAAATCCCACCCTTGCCAAAATTGGTGCGCATGTATTATTTTGGCGTGGATTTTTTTTGGTACACATTTTGTTGCGGTGATAATGGTTATGTTTTAAGACATGTGTTGGTATGCATTGGTGTTGGCACTCGAGCGGCAGGCCGGTTGTTCCGGCCGAGCGAATTCAAACCCCGCTACCCACAGAGTAACAAGTGGCAATTCACAATGGGAGGGTGTGGACTGGGTCCACTAGAGGTGGATCGCCACCCCGTTTGTTTACATATAGTGTTGGTTGGGGTCAGCGGGGATCATGGCCCGTCAACCTATATTTAATTAAATTCTTTTTTTTTAACATATGGTTTAGGGGGGTGGCAGGGGTCATGGCCCGCCACCTCATTACAGATTTTTTTTTTAATTTTTCGTTTTTATAAACAATATTGATATTTTTTAATTTAAGCGAAAATAAGGGTCATTGGGAAAATTAACCAGCCAACAATGTCACCCAGTTTCGGGAGCTAGGTTTCATGCCCCATTATCGGTCAAATTGTAGGACACTTAAACCTGGCCCACATGGCAACTTAGTCCAAAACTTTGATTGGTTCTATTTCCCTCATACGAGCTCAAATTTGAGTGTCATTTGCACCATTGTAATCAGGGTGACGACCACTTCGATCTGGTGCTAGTTTGGGAGCAATATGACCACTTTGAATTTTGACCATTTTTGAGTCCTCTCGGACTTCTACATGTGTCTGGAGGCACCTGGATCAGTGCATGTCCATCACATTTGGCTTGACATACTAAATCTATCCATCTGAATCTTGATTTGAGTAGATTTATAGTCTTCATAAGATCTAGCATCCTTCTTAAATGGCTCCAAAACTACTAAATTCAAAGACATATCACTATGTTTAAAAGATGATGCCAACATAGGTGAACCTTTATTCCTTAGATGTATATTTTCCTTATTTCTTTTAGTGTTGGATTGTTATTTTATCTTACTAAATTGCTTGACAATTTCAATACTAGGAACACCTTGTTGAGACTAAACATATGTCATTTTAGCTTAAGGTAAATATTCAATCTGTTTAATAAGCTCATTGGACATATATTTCTTAGAAGAAGGCTCGCTTGAGGAAGAAGCTGCAAAATGTATTTCACTAATATGATCTTATTTAAACATTTTTCCTTCTGACTCCTCTAATTCAATTTGTTGATTTGCCTCAAGGTCAATTATCATTTAAGAAGTAAGCTTTTTTCTACCAGTTTTTTTCTTTCCAAGTGGTAAAATCACATATTTATTTGTTGCCAAGGGTGTTTCTTCCAATTCTTCACCAGTGATAATCTTCCATGATTCCTTGTTAGCCATATTCACTAGTTTTGGCCAACATTGATGTTCATACTCTGACAAAGAATGTTTCCTTATTTTATTTGTAATGACCTTATAAGTGTCATACTAAAAGGCCTCTACAACTTCAAATTTCAAAAAGGTTAACATATCTTCAATAACTTTGGCAGCATTCTTGTTCTTAACTATAAATGGACTAGTCTTCTTAGGAAGTTTAAATGACAAAGGAATATTTTTATTTGCAAACTGTATTTGGTTTGAATTTAACCTTTGTCTTATAAATTCTAAGGAAAAAATTGCCAATGTCAAGAACAATGGCAATTTGTAGGGTTAAACCTCAACACCATATACCCTAAAAATGGTATGATATTCATGCAGAAACCAATATCCCACCCTAGTCTAAGGACTGAGTTGTAAACTTTCCTTGAAATTTGTGTCAATTCTTGGGGGGAATCCTCAAAAATCAAATCATACATTTTTGACATATATTTGTTGACAAACTAGAACAACCTATTGATTTTTTTCTTACAAATGATGCTCTATGAATGATAGACTCTATCCCAAAATATGTGGATCGAGCTTCATCCAACAGTTCCTAATGCTCATCAATTAAATTGTCTAGTAACAGATATGCACAGGTATGAATGATATCTGAAGGTTTTGACCTTTTTGTAACTTACCAACTAATCATGGATAGACTCAACAAGAAACTTGGGGAAATTAAATATCTTAGACTCAGAAAGTAACATAAAAAACCCTAATAATTTTACCTCTATGAGCTAATCATGGCTATATCCTAGAATTTGAGTTAACATAGAAAATACCAATTGAACATATGATTTCAAGATAATGGATTTGAGAGGTGATTTGTAAACTATCATGGATATTCCACTGGACAATTTGCCACAATGGATTTGATAATAATATATTAAAATACTGATTTTTTTACACTATTACAATTTTATTAAAATTATAGATCTGTAGATCTAACTGTAATTAGTGCATGCATGTGAATCGAAATTATGCAGAAAATTAGAGAATTAAAAAATAAGTTCACACACACACACACACATAGGACACAAGATATGCTCTCTTGGAAACCCTGTCGAGAGAAAACCCAACTGGAAGGTGAGGTCGCTTTACTCTCTTTCTCTATCTAGAAAATAAGGTTGCAAGTACAAAGAAGTAATGCATGTGGCCCATGGGATGTTGTAGTGCGCACATCCTCTTTGTGTGCTCTACCTCCTATCTCTCTTAGCTATCTTTGCTCAACTATGGAACAAAATTCTCTCAAAAGAATGGAATGCCTCTTCCTACTAGTGGCCCGGTTATAACACAACCTGATAACCTACTAGTGATAAATTTTGACTACATCAACTCTAAACTAGAGTTATAATATAGTATATTCTAGAGTTTTTTACATCAAAAACATGTGGCTAGACCCTTTTCCATGAATAATTGAGGCTGAAATGGCATCCTCCCGAACTATAGGCATAAAAACAATAAGGTCAACTTCTAAGTGTCATAACTTTTTCATACGAACTCTGATTGACTCGCTTCTTGCACTATTAGAAAGATATTTTTGTGAAAAAAACATGTAAATATGGTTCTACCAAGCAGATAAGTTTTAGCCAAAAAATTGTGTCATTTTATTCCTTGAAATGCTCCCACAAGATTTTGGACCCCATTTTGCCAAACTGGGTCCTGTCGGTATAATCGGTCTTGTGAGCTGATTCCTCCACTTTTTCCACTCTGAATGCATCAATATGGATGAAAAACAATATAATAATCCAATCCAGATCACACCTCCCCATTTTGGGAGGCTTTTGGTCCCCAAATTATTTTACTGAATGAGGTTAGGAAATGTTTCCTCTACCTTCTCTCTGGTGTACCTTTTTGTTTTGCCTAGAAGTTATCCCTGGAACCCAATTTTCCAAAGATCATGTTGCACATGTCTTGTAGTTATGGACCTCTTCTATAAAAATCTATCTTTTACAACTCTGCCTGAGCATCTGGTGTCAAATACTCCACAGAAGGTAGGACCTGTTACTCTTCTTGATCTAGCATGGAAAACTCATAGAGTTTCAAATTCTCTACATTCCCAACCGAGTAAATGCACATATACGGTGGTAGAATGAGTTGATAGGAATTACTACCCACCTTTTCTAGTATCTAAAATGGACCAAACCTCATAGCCTTTATTTTCTTACCAGCCCCCTGTAGCCTCTCCTTGTTCAACTGTGGCCATACTCTATCACCCACCTTGAACTATTTCTCTGTTGTGTGCTGATCATGCATGGCCTTATACTTCTCCTGCAACTTCTGCAATGCTTTTTGTACTTGTAGATGGATCTCCCTGATCTTCTCTATAAATATTTCAGCCCTTAAAGCATCTCCTATAATATCTTCCCTCAATCCTCCTTGTTTCCCATATGCAATATTGAAAGGTGGAGGTAGAAAATATCCAAAACAAGTTTCAAATGGGGACTTTCCTATAGAAGTGTGGATTGATATATTGTAAGAATGTTGCATATATACCATATTTTCATCCTAGGTCTTCAAATGCTACTAGTTGTATCCCCTTAAAAGTTGCACCAAGTTATTTTTGTCTACTTACGTTTGCCCATATGTCTGTGGATGGAATGTTGTAGATCTCTTCAACTTTGTATCCGTATTCTCCCACAATGTAGTTGAGAATGCACTGAGAGATCTTGTATCCCTATCTAAAATGATGCTCCTTGGTATCCCAAAGTTCACCCCAACGTTTCCAAAGAACAATTTTGTTTCTTCTTGTCTGCTGATGGTATTTTTAGAGGGCATCAGAACACACATCTTATTGAACATGTCAACTACCACAAAAAAATATCCATGTCCCTTCTTGGTTGTCGATAAACCTCCAACAAAGTCCATGGAAATGCTTTCCCAAGGATGAGTAGGTATAGGAAATGGATGATATAGACCATGTTTCTTGTTTTTAGGCTCACTGGTACAACAAATCATACATATTCTTATGAACCTAACTACCTACTCTTTCATCTTGGGCTAATACACATACCTTTGCAAGTTAGCCACAATCTTCCCTACACCAAAGTTCCCTACAACCTAGGATGTGTGAGCCTCTCTAATCAGCTACCATTACTCACCTTTAAGAACCCATATCTTATCCAAATTGTAGAGTAACCCATCCTGGAGATGGTAGTCAATGGTGTTGTCACCATCATGCACATGACTATGACTCTGCAACTGATGATACACCTCCTTGAAGTCCTCATCCTATGAATATGCTTCTCTTTATGCATCATGGGTGAATGACTCCATGTGCATAAGAATCCCCAAAGCTATTATCTTTGATGTGGGTGTCCTTGAAATCATGTCATCCAACTTGTTTGTGTTTCCCTTCTTATACTTGATCACCAAATGAAACTGCTGTAAAAACCCCATCCACTTGTAATGTCGTGCCTGCTATAGCTTATTCTGGGCCTCCAAGTAGTGGCATGGTTGGTGATATGTGTGTATTACTATCTCCTTTCCCATCAAATAGTGCTTCCACTTCTTCACATCTTACAGCATTGAATAGAGCCCCTTGTCATAGGTAGGGTAGCTAAGAACTTCCCCATGAAATACTTCAAAATGATAGCATACAAGCCTTCCTCCCTGCATCAAGACAACTCCCATAGCATACCAACTCACATTTGTCTCCACTTCGAAGGGTCACTACAAGTTTGGTAATCCTAGAATTGGTGCTTAACTGATCTTCTTATTTAGATCCTCGAAATCCTTCTTCTAACCTCTTCCCCACTAGAAACTCTTGCCACATATTCTTGTGGCATGGAGCGATGCTCCTACCACTGGAAATGAGGCTATGAATTTCCTCAGGTACTCTATTTCCCTGATGAAACTCTTGACCTCAAAAACATTATTAGGCATCGACCATTACATGATGGTATCCATATTTAAAGGATCTATCTTCGTCTCTCCTCCACAAATCACATACCCCAAATACACCAAAGACTGTTGCGCAAACTCAAACTTCTTGAGATTTGCTAGCAGGTCATGCTTCTTCAATGTTTCCAGCAACTACATCGAATGTGACATATGCTCCTCCTAGGTAGCACTATATACGAGTATATCCTCCAAATAGACAATAACAAATGAATCTATAAAAGGGTGCAGTTATCATTCATTAATATCATAAATGTAGCTTGTGCATTACATAGGAAAAATGGCATGACTAACCATTCATACAAACCTTGCCTAGTTTTGAAGGTGATCTTCCAAGTATCTTCTTCTTTGACTCGAACTTGGTGATATCGAGACTTTAATTCCAGCTTGGTGAAGTATTTTTCTTTGCTGCAACTTATCCAACAAATCATCTATCCTAGGTAGGGGTATCTATTCTTGAGTGTGACCTTGTTCAATTCCATGTAATCTATATACATTTTCCAAGTCCCATCCTTCTTTGGTGATGATGGGTGACCCACACGTGATGTAGATGGTCAAATGACACTCTATTCCAGCATCTAGTGCAACTATTTCTTCACCTCACTTGATTCTATAAAAAAATTCCTATACAGCCCAATATTTGGCAACAGGGAGTTTGGCAATTGTTGGATCTCATTCTCCACTTCTCTCTTAGGTGGTAACCCTTTAGGCTCTTGGAACACATCTCTGTACGCTTGTAAAAACTCCTCCAATTGTTTTTTCTGCTTCATAATACACCCCTCCAGGGATGCCTTGCCTCTTATTGACTCCTTTGCATATTCACTTTCTCTTAAAAACAATTAAACATACTTCTTAGTGGAAACAATCAATTTATTGGCTTGTTTGGCACTTACCAGAGAAATTTTTTGACTTGCCTTTGTGCACGTTGAGGATGAATGGTTTTCCATCCTTGATGAGTTGGTATTGATTGGATATCCTAATAAATATTGCATCTCACATGTAAATGTATGGACTCCCAAAAATGTCTCCACATACATCAAGGGGAACCACATCTAGATCTACTTCATCAATAAAATCAACAATAATAGAAAATCTAATTTTACACTGTTTTGTTACCCTCATCTCTGCATCCTTATTTACCCATCCTAATGGATATGGGTTTGGATGATCATTAATTTCCAACCCCAAATTCTTGACCACCTCTGCTACAATGAGATTTTCCTATGATCCTAAGTCAACAGAGCATCAATCTTTGTCTTCTTGACCTGTAACTTTATATGGAAGATTTTGGTCATTTCTTTCTCTTCCTATTGTTGAAGGCTACTTAGATTCACATCCTTCTACACTGATGTAAAAACAATATTCTCTCCCATGTTAGAGTTACTTTCAACTTGGTTTCTCAAATCCATGGCCATGAGATTCTTCTTCTTATTGTCTTTCTTATTGTTCTTCCGGTTTAGCCACCGATGCAGTAGCTTCCAACACTTCTCCTTTTTATGGCCATCATTGTTGCAGTGGTTTATAGGATTTTTACACTAGTGTATTGTGGTTGTCATCTTTTTATATTTTCCCTCTTTTTTCTTCTTCTTCCCATCCTTAGAAGATTCTTGTTTCTCTTTCTACTTCGATCCACTTGATTGCGCTCTTTTTAGGCCTATGTTCTCTAGGTATTGTGCCTATACATAAGCCTTGTCCACTGATTTAGGCTTGAAAAACATCACTTTCTCACGTAGAAGGTGATGCAGAACCCCAAAATACTTGAGGAGTACATCTGGATTCTTTGGAGAGATACCCAACATTATAACCATATTTCTCAATATCGTGGTGTACCCTTGCACACTTTGGCCCACCTTTTGCCTGAAGTAATGCCACCAAATCCACTGGTCCTCCATGTACCTAATGGGAAAAAATTGTGACTCAATGAGGGTTTTTAAATCCTCCCAATTAATCATTGGATTTTCTCCCTCCAACCTCAAGGTTTCCATGTGACTCTCTCACCAAGTCAGTGCACGACCCTCTAATTTCAACCATGCGAATGAGATATTTTCCCTTCCTCAATCTGATGGATGCTAAAATAAGATTCCAGATGCTAAAACTAGTGATTTAGCTTCAAAGCATTGATATCATCATGGTACAACTTGGAATCAAATGTTTCTTCCATTTTTAAATAGGAACTGATTCATGCCACTTGAATCGGGTTGATCTTTTCTGGGTTCTTTCCTTGACTGGTTCCCCGTTTCGCCCCGATCTAATAATTCTGATTCTGATTTGTCCTCTACATTTGAACCCCCATACTCTCCAAATATCCCCAAATTTATATTCAAGGCCACCATGAGGAAGCTTACAATATGGTTAATGTCTGCAACTTATTTTTCCAGTTGTGTAAACCTCACCTTTCCATGATCGTGAGGTTCGTTTATAGATTCATTTACCATGATCAAGGTTTTATGATTTTTAGCCCCACCGATCTAGATCCATGCAATATCCACAAAATACCCTAAGAAACCTACTCTAATAAAAAATGATCCGTTAACTACCATGGATATTCCACTAGAGAGTTTGTCACAATAGATCTAATAATAATATATTAAAATATTGATTTTTTTTACACTATTAGAGTTTTACTAAAATTCTAGATCTATAGATTTAACTGTAATTAGTGCATGCATGCGAATGGAAATTATGCAGAAAATTAGAGAACAACAAAGTGATCTCGCACACACACACATAAGACACAAGATATTCTCTCTGGGAAACCCTTTCGGGAGAAAACCCAGCTGGGAGGTGGGGTCACTTCGCTCTCTTTCTACGTTTGGAAAATAAGGATGTAGGTACAAAGAAGCGATTTTTGTGGCTCGCGGGATGCTACAGTTTACATATCCTCTCTTTGTTCTCTACCTCCTATCTCTCCTTGCTATCTTTTCTTAGCTATGGAACAAAATTCTCTCGAAAGAATGGAATTCCTCTTCCTCCTAGTGGCCTGGTTATAACACAACCTGATAGCCTACTAGTGGTTAAGTTTGACTACATCAACTCTTAAATAGAGCTATAATATAGACTCTTGTATAGTATTTTACATAAAAAACACGTGGCTTGTCCACTTTTCATGAATAATGTGGGAAAAGAGACATCCTCCCAAACTATAGGTGTGAAATTAAGAAGGTCAACTTCTGAGTGGCATAACTTTTGCATACAAACTCTAATTGATGTGCTTCTTTCTCCATTGGAAATATCTCTATGTTTTTAAAAATAATAAAAGGTGCCTCTATAGGGTGGAAAATTTTTAGCCCCAAAATAAGTCGTTTGATTCCTCGAAATGCTCCTTGAAGGTTTCAGACCTTGTTTTTCCAAACTGGGTCCCACCCGTAAAAATGATTCAATGAGCTGATTCCTCAACTTTCTCCACACTGAATGCATCTAGATGGAAGAAAAGTAATATAATGATCCAATATGTATCAAGAGGGAAATCTATTTGTTCAACATGTTCTTTCAGCTTCAGATATTTTTTGACAAATTCAATCTATTGCTGAAATATACAAGATTTGAATTTTGAAACTAATTATTCCTCAACTAGGTCAATTGCAAGATAGGATGAATTCACTTGAGACAAAAATCAACCCAAAATTTTAGAAGTTGACTCCTCAATCACAACAAATAAAACCCCATAATCCTTTATAGACAATACAACCCTCGCATCTAGTGAATAATTGTTGGAACACATGCATGTATCATTCACACTAGTAATATCAACAAAATGTTCATAAAAAAAGAGGTTAATGCAAAGAAATTGAAATGAATAATATTCTAATTATGTGATCACATAAAATTTTCCTTCAATTCACTCACATTGGAGCTAAAATTGTTGTTAACCGTACTACCCATCAACAACAACAAGCATTTACAAATCAAAACTCCACACCACAAAATAATGTCATGAATTTCCCTCAAGCAACATGCAATAATGCATTTGCAGATCAGAAATACACCCCACAACAGTATATAATGAGTTCCCATCAAACAACATGTAATGACGTAGAAAATTTTGAAGCTCAATGTCCACTATGCAAGCAAATTGTGGCAAAGAAAAATGTTATTGAACAACCAAGGCAACTTTTGTCTCAAATAACAATTGCAGGGAATAAAATTGTAGTCCTACCTAGTAGACAACAATTTCAACAAGCATCCAATGAGAATGTAGATGAAACTATAGGTCATGAAACAATGGAGAGAACTAGTACCTTTCATGATCAAATGGATAGAAATGCACCAACAGAAAATCCAAATTTTGCAAATGAACAATCTTTAGGAGCAATCCCTGAAGGTTGTTCAGTAGATAAAAGTACAGGTCATGAAACAATGGAAATAACTAGTGCCTTTCATGATCAAATGGATATAAATGGACCTACAAAAAACGCAAATTTTGTAAATGAATAATCTTTAGGAGAAATCCCTAAAGGTTGTTTAGCAGATCAAGCTATAGGTCATGAAACAATGGAAGCTACTAGTAATTTTCATGATCAAATGGATAGAAATGCACCTATAGAAAATAAAAATTATATAAATGAAAAAGCTTTAGGATAAATCCCTGAAGCTTTTTTAGCATATCAAACTTCACGTTCTACTAGAAGGTTACCAAGAAACTGCTTGAGGACATCCTTGCTGAGTCTTAAGAAGTACTCAGGATGGTTTAATTGCAGAGTAGATGAGGGGAAGAATAAATTTAGGGAAATTCGTAGATGCTTCTCTAGGAAGTAACTTAAATATGTGGAAGAAAATGACATTATTGTTGGAATTGGGCACTTCATGAGAAAAAACTATAATTTAGTGTCCAAAATTGAGGATGTTATCGAACACCTAGATGGAGTACTCGAAAAAAAATGTGTGATTGTTATGAAAGAGATACATAAGGATTTTATGCCTATAAGTATGGCTTTTATATTTATTTAATCAAGAATGATGTATAAGGCTTTGGGATGTTTGAAATGGATTGACTGTCATGGTCAGTTCAAGGGAGCTAATCTTACTTCAGTTTCAGATGAATTGAAAAAGTGGAGCAAAGAAGTTGAGGATATTGATATGGGTTGGGAAAGCACTGATGGTTTCACATATGGAGTTAAAGTGAAGCAAGTAAATTCATATGATTCCTTCATGGTTGATTCATATGAAAATAGGATTGGAAGTATAATCATTCAAGTTTCTTTCAAACTTGGTATTGATTCTCGTGTGGATTATGATCAAGGTGGGAAAGTATGTGATATATTATTTGAGTTAATAGAAGATAGTGCCTTGATGTCTTGTGTAGGACTTGGGAAATGGGATGGAAAGGAAGAATATAAACATGTTTTAGCACATGTTTTTTATCCTACAAATGACGATAACTTGATGGAACAATTAAATAGACTATTACAAACGGTATCTTGATGGGAGCTGGAAGCGTAGTGAAAGTGGCTTGATGTCTTGTGTAAGTCTTGGTAAATGGGATTGAAAGGAAGAACATAAACACGTTTTAGCACATTTTTTTGTTCCTACAAATTAGGATAACTTCATGGAATAGTTAAATAAATTGTCACAAGAAGGTATCATGATGGGAGATGGAAGGGTAGTGAAAGTGGATTTGTTTGAGTGCCATGGTCTAGTGGCCATATGTAGTTTAGTATGCAATAATAATGTTTCTCCAATGGGGAATAATTTATGCCCTTGGTGAATATGCCATAAAAATATATATACACATGGTTATAGATGAAACCAAAATCCAAGATGGGGATATTATTCATAGTATTTCCAATTTTTATGCAATGTCACCAAATTTGTTGCTAGTAAGTTTTATAGAATTATTTAGAGTTTACGTTTTGGTTGATATCTTCACTTAATTTATTATTCTAAATTTATTTTAAAACAATAGGAGTTGAATCCTCATTTGGAACAAAGAATGCTAGTATGGAAATAAAACTTGGATGAGTGTATTACAAACATTCAACCAACCTTATGCAGTGGCAAATCAAATGTTATCAAGAAGTATCCCGTAAATAGAACAATTGATGAAAAAGTATATGATTTCTAAATTAATTATTTTTTTATAAATAAAATTTGTTATTATTTAATTGATAACTAATGAAACATGCTCTATCAATTGCAGCTAACTCCAAGCCCAATGTCCAAGCTTATATATTGTGTGTGCCATGCTGGAATTAGAATTGTTTTGAAGATGTTTTGTGAAATTCAAAGATTTGCAAAAGACTATGACAAGGTTCATCCAACTAAAGGGATTGAGAAAACTAAATTTATTCAAATTTGGGAGGAGATGGAGAAAATTGGGGTTCCATGTAAGTTGGGGAACCATACCATCATAAAATCCAAGAGTAACCTTAACTATGGGAAATAAGATGGATCAGAATTGGATAAGATCCTCATTCGACATGAAGGAATTTTAAAGGTTTAATAAAAATAATTTTACATGGAAAAAATAAAATAAAATTTATATATCATTAAGAGTATGATTCAAAATTACAATCTAGATATTAGCAATTTTACTTTATTATTTGTCCCTTTGCCCAATCCCATATTGATTTTAGCATATGTAACATTTTTTATGTGGGTTTCTAATGAACGATAAATGATGATTTCATGATGGCATATGAGTGAAAATAGCTCACAATTTCATCCAATTTTAATAGAAAATTAAGTAATCATGTATAACAAAATATTGTGTTTCAAGGTTATTGAAGGTCTATGAAGAAAAGTATAAAAAGTTGGTGAGGTTGTGGAAGTGTTATAAATAATTCCACATGTAGTAGTTACAAGGGACTAAAGGGGATGATGAAAATGTGTATGAGGAAAGGTATGTCCATTTGAATTTCTATTAAGTTCATTATATAGTGTACTTTAGCATGGTGGTTTTGAAGCATTCATGATAAAAAAAAAAATTGATCTGCTATCAATGCAGGATTGGATTCCTTTCCAGTGAGTCACCTTGGTTATATTCATGTTGTTTAGGAGATGAGATGATTCCTTATATGCATATCCAAGGGTCCCATGGTTTTGATATGACTAGGGTTATTCATCCTTATACCTTAGGAAGGTTAAGTAATGAAATAATGGAGCGTAAGAACAAGGAAATGAAAAAATTGAATAACAATAGAGGAGGGAGAGGGGTTGCTAATGAAAATAGAAACAAAATTGAACATGACAAAATGTGTCTTGTAAATGAGATGCAAGCACAATTTTTCAAGCTTTTAGGTTAGAAGGTATCTTCCAGAACTTCAAAGAAAGAAGATTCATGCCTTCAACCATGAGAAGTCAACTTCATATTGAATATGAAAACACAAGAAACCCACTCAATGACGAAACTACAAAACAATGGGAATCCCATTTTTCTGATGTCACTTCTCACAAAATAAAACAACTATTTAACTCATGGGTGAAACAATCAAAGAAATAATTTATTTCTCCACCAATTGTAAGTATGTTATGATTTTAAATGGTATATAATTCTTTTGTGACTTTATAGTGTAAGGGATCATGATGGTGTATTTAACTATTAATATGTCCTAACAAATAAGTAATCATCTTGCAAGATCAAGGCCAATAAGAAAATATGGTGAGGAAGTTTATCATGAATCATGTTGCTTTGGAAAGCACAAGGAAAAAAATAAGGTTCAAACAAAAACTAAACAACATAGCTTTTCCTCCATTGGTGACTTTGATTTTCACTAAATCAATAAATTTGTATATTTTTAAAATACTAAATTAATAGAGTGTACATCTACAATATAGTGTGTAAATAAGTAACTTTGTAAATTTGTAGAATAGTAAAAAATAGTGTAAATATGTAAAAGAGAGTGAAAATATGTAAATCTATAAAAAATTTGAATTTTGAATTTTGATGTTTCTTATGTTACACATCATTGTAATTTTAGTAAAGTACATATTTTACATGCACTTTGACATGGTAAATGTTGTTGATTTTAGGAAATGTGTCAAGTCATTGTGATTAGACCAATGATACACATCAAATGAATGGGGAAGTTATTGTTATAGTTGACCCTATGAAACACAAGAAGTTTTTGCAACAACTACTATTGATATGTTGATTATGGAGGAAATCACTCAAAATCAAATGGATGCTCCATCCTTGATAAATGGTGTAGGGCAGAGTGGGGTAAATTGATAAATTCTAGGGGAAGTAGTTGAAATATAAAGGAAGGAAGTTGAAAATCTTATAGAACTTGATGCTAACAAAATAAATATGAGACCAACAAAAAAGAAAAAGGTCCTAGATGATCAAATTCAACATTGTATGTAAAATGGTGAAAGATATGAACTTTTCTATAGAAAGCTAAATTCCAAGGCATAGATTCTCTCCAGGAAGGCTATTGGTCTGGACAGATTGATATATTCAAAATATCCACATATATTATGTAACCAATCCTCCATATGATCTTATATGAAGTATATGAACTGTTATATGTTTATGTTTTTTTTTTTGATGGTTGTAAGCCTTTTGTGGTCAATTACATGAGATCACTACTTTGAATACATGTTGGACATCTATCTACCAAGTGTAATTTTGTATATTTTGATTATTAAATTATGTTTTTCTTGCTAGGGAAAAAATTATGGAAACATGATTTTTCTTTTCTTATAAGTTATAACATGTATGGAAACCAGGCTTCTCTGTAATTTTACTGTGTAAGTCCTTTTGATTCTATGAATAATAAAGAACCATATGTTTCTTATTGAAATACAATGATGAAACAATATTATGAGGAAAAGTTAATTACATAAAAATTACATTGTTTTCATAAACAAAAACACTATCAGGATTTTTTTTTTATATTAAACATTGAAATGTGTTTACAGTAATAATATATATACATATGGTTGTTATAGACCTCTAGGCTGCTTGGGAGGTTTTTACAAGACCTCCTCTTCACAAGATATAATGCAATACAATCTCTCTTGCCTTGTGTATAAGCCTATGGTTCTTTGGAGGTTGTAGCACTTGTAATTTATCTTCCAACTCCTTCACTCTATTTATATATTTTTTCGAGATGCTTTTCATTTTACTTTTTTCATTGGTGTACTTCTTCAACAACTCCACAATATTCTTGTACTTTTCAGAGTAATCTTTTTCCTTTTCTTGAATAGTATCCTTCGTTAATCTCAGCTCAGATTTAACTTAACGCAATTGAACCTTAATATTTTGTGCCTCGACAGATTCTAGTGCCTTCAAATTTGTTTGATCTGAGGTATGAAAAATCAACTACAAGAGGTATGGGATTATTCTGCAAAGTAAGAATTTTGGATTTCAAATATTCTATCTAATTTTTGCATCCCAAATGTTTTGTTGTGCACTTGTCCAATATTTTTATTTTAAGCTCCTTAATCCTCTCTTCCTTCTTAGTTAGCTTCTTCTTTAGTGATTCCTTTATTGTTGAATATTATTGATGTGTCAAATAAACCACATCTGGCATCCATCGTTGGAACTAATTTAATCAATTACATATCTTGCTCTCTTAAGGCCCAATCATACTTAAGGAAGGTATCTTTGAGTTTATTATCTTTAGCATTTACTACTTCAATAGCTTGATTCAAAATATTCCCTCATTCTCTTATTGATCACTCAAAATCTAACAAGGACTTGAAGTTATTACCACCTTTCAACTCTTCATCTATCTTTTTTATATTACTCTCCATCATTTTAACCCTCTTTTCATCATTTTCAAACTCATATTTTCAAGTACAAATATTTACCTTTCTCCTTCACTTATTACATAAGTTTTAATTCAAGTAGAATGAAGGTCTTTAGAGGTGGTATGTTAAGAACCTCTTGTCGTTGCTACAACACCCTCCAAAAAAATTTCTTACATCCAAATTTTGGAGCCCACTTTGACTTTTCATGTTGTCTTTGCAAGTATTAAGAGTCATTGCATATATTTTCTCTAACTTTTTTGGTCTCATTTGTGAGAAAATCAAAGGGTCGTCTTCTAGCAGGTTAAGTGTTGCACATTTTACACGAGCTATTTTTGGTGTGTTTTAGGGGGTAATACTTATGCAAATGAGTTTTTCTTATCATGATAATATTTATTGCCCTCATTTCCAAAGTTTCAAGCTTTGTTGCAAAAGCATCATTACTGTCGTCGCAAAGTGTATCTTTGGTGTCACACTTAGTGTAGGTTGTCACAAAGTTGTCGCATTAAGGAAGAGTATGTTGTTCATGTGTTCTGAGTGTTCCATGTTATTTCATTAAGTAATCTAAGTGTGTGATCATGATTAAGAATTTATCTGGTTCAACCTCATCTCACTGATCCAGCACTTAGTCAAAAAATGGAAAACTCCTCGATCAGGCCACTCAACCTCATTCAGCCCTCCTGGACTATTCACTATGCAATCTCAGCCCTCAAGCATCAACCTTGTCTCTTGGAATTGCATAATGTGTAGTATTTTCCTCCCAGAACTGCAAACTACGCAATCTTAGTGCTCAAGCCCAGCCCTTGAGCTCTAGAACTGTGCAATCCTTCTCTCCAGCCAAGCTTGAACTATGCATTATGCAGTGTTAATCCTCAAGCCTTAGCCTTGAGCTCCTAAAATTCACAATTGAATAATCGCCTGGCCTCCTGTCCTTCTAGAACTTTGCAGTGGGAAAACTTAGTTCTCAAGCCTCCAAGTTGGCTTCTTGAACCCCTAAACTGCATAATTTTTAAGCTCAGTCCAACCTAAATTGCACATTTCACAGCTTCAATGCTCAGTCCTCACCCTTGATTTGTGCAACTATGCAGTCCTTGAGCCTCTCTCACAACTTGCAACTAGTTTCTGGCTCAGTTAGTGGATCAACATGTTGCATCTTAGACTAGGGGTTTATCGGACTAATTTCATATTCTCATGAGTGGATTACAGCCGCAGGTATTCTATCATGCTATGACATGATGATGATGAGGGAGATGGAGAAAGAGACCATGCTATAAGACACCTCTATAGCTGCAAATACAAGTTGATCAATCAAAATGAAGCAAAGGGGGATCATATTGTGACAACAAATTAGTATCTTGATAACACTAAAGACTCCTCATCTATAAGCCATATGAAGGTGGAATAAGAGATCATGTTATATCTTCAAGAAGACACAAAGAAAACAACAACAAATAATGGATTGACATTTCCATGTCATCGTGTAGTCCATCTCATCAATTTCATGTCATGATTCATCTTGTGCCACATCATTTGTGGATTATGTAAATTCTTATTCGAAAATGTATTGTAAAGTGGAAATCCAAAGGACATGTACACAATGTGAAGGGTCCTGTAAGAGTTGAAAATTCATAGGGAAGTCAAACAGTCATGAGGGTAGTCTAAGAGTAGCAAGGGAGGTGAAGGATCACCGAATTTGTTACATATACACCCTCATTGTACAAGCAAATGAATTTTCACCTAGGCTTCTCCCATAAGGCACTAGAGAGAAAGAGTTAGTACTTTTGGGGAGTAAGTAGTGGCTCCAATGCCCCACTATTGGAGCAAGTGATGTTCGTTGCATTCATGTATTTTAGGAATTTTACTTAATATTTGATGCTTGATGCCTAACACGCTTTTCATGCATGGATTATGAATATTTGAAAGATTGTTTTGTAAATGTTTATGATCCATGTTTGTTTCACCTGTACTAAAGTAGTTGAAATATTTCAATTATTTTATGTCTTATCAAATTGAGACTGTGTTGTAGTGGTTCTAACGATCGTCGCATATATGTGGACTATTCCACTGGGTGTTAGACGGATATTTCATGTTTGTGTGCATCTCTACTAGGGTGGTACTATTACCTCTCTCTCAAAGGGTCACTTTTATCTCCCTCCGCTGTAGAATATCTTTGATACACCTTCAACCGAATATTCACCAGACACACTTGCATTCTTTTTCAAAGGCACATATGCACTTCTCTCTCTTACTAACAACTAAATCCAAGGAAAATCTTTAAGTGAACAACAACCAGGTTGTATTCCATATGCGGCGCCTACACCAAACTATGTGAGATATAATTAGAACCTCATATTGGGAAGACCCCCTTGAATGCTAGCAGGTCCATCACTATTAACATTTCTGGCACTAGAAGGAGGAGCACTAGAATTTTATGGCTGATAAATCCACACATCCACATAATTATTCTTCCATGCAAGGAAGAAATATTCCCAACACCTCTTTGACTCATATTCCTAAAACAGGAGGATCTTCTCAGCTGGGCCCAAAACCTACTTGTGAAGTTGCTTATGCGTAGATCTGGGCGATTCGACCTATAACTCATTGGTTCACAAAGGATATCAGATTAATTCCTGGAACACAGGACCTTCCACATTTTTTTGAAGAAAAGAGAAACAACTAGTATAGATATCTTGGTTTCCATAGTGGAAGATTTGGTTTTTGCCACTCTTGCAACATTGGCAGAATTTGCAGGTGATATTGAATATTAAGAACAAATCTTCCCTCTTAACGAAGGATACAGAGACGATACCGTGGTTGTTTCTTACAATCTCTTCACCGAATTAGATGGTTAATACTCCTCATATTTCTAGGAGGAGGAGGATCACAAAGACATTAACATGGTGAAACAAGATCTCGATTGGATGACTCATGGCACACTCACTCTTATGGGTATTTTAGATAAGATTCCAAGATACCGAGAAAAGTTGTTAACGAAATACAGCCATGACAAGACATTCAAAGTGGAAGACAACTTGGATAACTTATACCTACACCTCCAGATTCTTGAGGTACATTATGATGATGTTGCATGTAGACTCCTTCCTTGTACCTTAAATGGTAGAGAAATTGTTTGGTATCATAGTCTTCCGGTAAATTCAAATCATAATTGGAGGGTGTTTAAAAGTTTTTCATTGAAATTTTTTTTGACTATAAAACCAAAAACATCTTATTAAAGGAGTTATGGAATTTAAAGATTGAGGGAAAAGAGAAAATTAAGGATTTCAAACAGAGCTTCAATAGGATATTGAACAAATTTCCATCGAATACAAAACCTCATTACTCTATCACAATTGATTACTACACTTCTGCCTTGCCAACAAGCATTGCACAATTCATGAAAAGAACTACAAAAGAAACTTTGGTGCATAATTTTGAAGAATCCATCGTATTATAAAAGGACTTGCATGCTATTGGAGTCATTGTTGATGATTAATCACCTAAAGACTCCAAGGAAGTTGGAAAAAAAGTCTCAAGCCTCTTCAAGTAAAGCCAAGGAGAAAGAGGCTACTAATGTTGAGATCTTGACCAGGAACATCAAGTCTATGTTCAATGAGTTGGAAAAGTTAAAACAAAGGATAAGAAAGACCATCGTCAATAGAAAGCCTCCCAAGTTCAATTTCGAAGGAATAACAACAACAACAACAACAATTAGCCAATTAAGTCTGCGCAAAGCTCGAATGTTGTGTTGAGTGTCAAAAGCATGGGCATGGACCAATATTGTTATTTTTCATCAAGAATATCATCTAGAGTATACATGCCCACAATGGAACCATAGCATGAATGCTCTGGTTGTGTACATCATTGACAAGGTACTTTTAGATGAGCAGACTTAGCAGATGGAAGAAAAGGAAGAACCTGCTATGGCTGAAGAGACTGCGAGTGTTAGGGAAACAATGAATAATTTCATTTGTGTATTCACTTCTGAGAAGAAAAATGTTCAAGAACCATCATAGAATGAGGCCCCATCTCAGAAGAAAAATACTCGATACAAGTTGAGAAGTCATGGGTTGTTTTTAAACATGATATGATGAGGTAGAAATTGAAGGAACAATTGTTAAGAAAAATCACACCACCTGTCAACTATACTCAAAATGATTAGAGAAATTCTAGAAATGTTGCTACAATGAAGAACACTTCCTCCAGTGGAAAAAGTAAGTCTACCATTCCAAAAGTTTCAAACCAAGTCACTCCCCTAGACACTTCAGAAATTCCTACTACATGTGAAATGTTGGATTACAATATAGTGGAAGACATGAAGAAAACTCACATGAATATTTCAATCTTCAAGCTTAAAAGCATAACATGCCA
Organism: Pinus taeda; assembly: GCA_000404065.3. Taxonomy (NCBI): domain Eukaryota; kingdom Viridiplantae; phylum Streptophyta; class Pinopsida; order Pinales; family Pinaceae; genus Pinus; species Pinus taeda. The sequence continues at coordinate 101,997 of APFE030677355.1, forward strand.
ATGAGAACTACTTGTCTAAGCCCTTTCACAACCTTCATCATGGGATAATGCTCCTTCCTCATTGAAGGTTTCTAGTAAGTCTTTTGGTCCCCTGGAATCAGTTGTTAACGCTGTAACATTAGAAGCCAACACTCTCTACCCTCTGTTTTTATTGACTTTCAAAATTTTCAATCACAATATCCATAGCTATTTAGTCAATTCCTGGGTGCATCTGTAAACGTAATTCCATTATTTTTCACCAAACAAATCAATGCCAAATGGGATAAAACTGTTAGGTCCCTATACTACTAGTGTAACTCTTATTGTTATTAGTAGAACCCCCTTATTATATTTTTTTGCCCATGTAGTCCCCATATTGTTATTATTGTGCTCTTACATTATAATTGTTATGTTGGCTTTGATTATATTATGACCCCTTAGACTCCTATATATAGAAAGGAGGTCTTGTCATTTGTACCATCCAATAATTGTTCATTTGTGTAACGTAAAGGAGGTTTCCCCCTCGAAGAGGCTTATTTATAAAATGTTTATATATCTTTTCTATCTTTTTGTGAGTTGGTTTCATCACATTTGGTATCAGAGCTTTGGATTCTAGGGTTTTCGTTGCTCCAAACAGGTCATCGTGGAATTTTCACTAGAACGGTTTGTCTGCGATGTCTCAAAAGCTAAATAAAAAAAACATTTGAGCTAAAATCGTTTGGAAATTCGTGTCTGAATTTCAGAGATTTAGTCGCTATATTTTCGGGAATATGATATGAGGAAGTTAAGGTTTTTGCAGACTCTCGAATTACATTCCAAACAGGTGACCTGGGGAAAATCATCATACCTTTTGTTCTCAGCATCAGATTGAAATTTTGTAAGACGTTTCAAAAAGAGGACGACCTCTAGTTTTCTGTATATCAATTTCAGGTACTAAGGTCGAAATAGTGACACATGGAACTTCGTACAAGTTCGCTAGTCTATAATCAAGTCACCGTGGGAGATTTGGCATAACTAGTCCTTGGAGAATCCAATCTTGATCAGACTTACAGTGTTAGAAAGAGGATGCAAAGGGATACTGTAGGATGTGATTTCAGATATCTGAGATCCGCAGTTACAGAGATACAATAGATTCAATATCGAGCTCTTACAAAGTGAAAAAAAAGGTGTGTAGTTTTTTTTTATTTTTATTTTGCATAAGATTGGTTTGAGACATTATTTTGAAGGAATTCAAAGGGAATAGTGAAGAATTAGTAGCATTAATTGATGCCTCAAAGAAAGAAAATGGAAACACCTAGTAAGAAACCTGAAAGCTCTAGCATGACTCGTGAAGAAGAGGAAGAAATGCAACATGATATATCAAAATTACAAGACCAAGTACAACAAATTTCACTCTCACAAAAGGTAACTAAAGCCATGATGAATGGCATGGAAGCTAATATGAATGGAGTGCAAGTTAAGATGGATGGCGTGGAAATTACGATGGATGGCATGGAAGCTAAGATGAATGGCATGAACGCTAAGATGAATGGCATGGACGCTAAGATAGAAGAATTGAAGATAACTTTGAATAAGTTGCTACAAGAAATGGTTACTAATGGTGAAAGTGTAGTAAAGGAAACTCATGATGAGAACAAAAGAAATGTTAATCATGATTTCATAGACTCTAATGTGGGATTGAAGACCCACCATGTTCCAAAAATCAATATGAGGAAGTTTGATGGCAAGGATCCCAGAACATGGATACTATAGATAGAGCAATTTTTCGATCTCCATAATGTTCAAAACACACAAAAGGTATGTATTGAAACTTTATATTTAGAACCAAATCAATTTGTATGGTATTGATTGTTAAAAATAGCAACAAGAAATGATAATAATAGAATCTAGTATATTCCAATTTTGATTTGTCCTCGAATTAAAATTGAGAATTAAAATTCAAATTTAGTCTCACTAGCTGCTTGAAAAATAATTAATTAATTCATCTTGGATTAATTAGTTGGATAAATTTAAGCTAGAATTCTTTGTGAAGTCATGCAACAGTTATCCCTTAAATTAAGGATATTATCCCTTAATTAAGGAGATAAGATTGAGTTATATTTGAGTTATAATTAGTTAACTCAGTTTACTGAGTTAAGTCCAATTAAATTAGTTCCAAACTATTTGAGGAACTAATTGTGAGTTTAGTTAGTTAATGCATGCATGCATCCAACTAGTGTACTCTAGATAACCGAATATTCTCTCATCAATAACTCATGCATGTATATTCAAAGAAAGACCCATTTGAGCTAAATGTCAAGGATAGGTTACTATCAGTTGCATGAGTTTTCCTATAAAGGAAACTCATCCATGTAGAAGGAAAAAGGTTAGGATTGTGCAGTTTTATAGGGTGTGAGGTCAGTGTGAGTGATCAATGTTACACTTGGTAATAGTAGGATCACCCAAGAGAAACAATACAAGGAAATAGGAGGCTTGGAGGGTAGAGGAGAAGGTTTATGAGAAGCCTTGTTTACCTATGAGCATCCAGGAGGATTTTACTGAGAGCTGACTAGCTGTGAGAACTAAGGCTTTGTATAATTCTGATGTATTTCCACCTTGTATGATAATACAAATAGCGAGGTTTTTAGCTGAGGCTTTCCCCTGAGTATTTTATTTGTTTCATGTGCTTTGATTCTTCTTCTGGTTATATGTGTTTAGCTTGATCTTGCTCAAATATTTTAAGCTTCCGCTAAATTGATTGTAGAAGTATATTAAAGTATTTTACTTTAGTTATATTTCATTAGCAGGTTAATCTACAGTCAAAGTTTCTACATGGTATCGGAGCCAAGTTTATTGGAGTTGTGAACAGTATACGGAGAAGAGAATTCAAATTTTGAAGTTCGGGGTTGAAGGTGAAAATCGAATTCATATCATACTATAAAAAAAATGTTGTGAGATGGGACATTATGTGACTAATTTCCCATCGAAGAAGTCCAAGAAGGGATCCTCATGCATGGTGTCATCGAGGATGGGTTGTGGTTGGTATCTTGACAGTGGAGCCTCATTCCACATGACAGGCGATAAAAGTTTATTGAGTGCCTTGGGGGAGAAAGACCTCAAGATGTGCATAGAGATGGGTGATGATGAAAGGTTTAGTGTTTCAGGAGTGGGTACGGTTTCTTTTCAGAGGGATCATGGAGCTCCTATCACCTTGACAGATGTGAATTATGTGCCTAGACTGAAGAAGAACATGGTATCAATTGTGATGTTGGAGGACAAAGGCTACGATGTTGTCTTTAGTAAGGGAAAGGTTTTCCATAGACACATCACCATGAGACAGGTGAAATAGATCAATTCACGAGTTAAGAACATGTATGCTCTTGAGGTTAGAGACTTGGTCATTGAGAGGGAGAGTAAATTGCCTCTCCACATATAGCCTGAGAAGAAGTCTCAGACAATTGTGGAGGAGCCACAATTGGAGATGCTGAGAGGAGACCAAGTGGAGGCATCCACTCATGCAGAGCTCTCTAGTGGGGGGAAATTTCAAGCCAAGTTAGTAGAGGGATCATATGCAGCCATACCTCCAGGTGTGATGTGGGGCGATGTGAAGTGATAGTCCCAAGAAGGCTGAAATTGGGCAGGGTCCATTGGGAGGTTTTATCTCATGGATCGTACCTCTCTACGGGAGCCCAAAGAACAAAGTAGCGGGAGGAAACAATGAAGAAAGGCAGAGTCAACCGAAGCACAAAGTTTTCAGTTGACAGAGGCAATAGCAGTCAGAGACTTTGATGACAGATGCATCATACTGATTCAGGTTGGATGTTTTATTGTTTCTGAAGTTGTTGAAGCAACAACACTAGAGAGAAGTGTTGCATGCAGAACATTCCAAAGGTTCAAGATTGAGATCGAGTTGAATTCCTTTCTTGTTGAGAGGGAGTGTTAAAAATAGCAACAAGAAATGATAAAAATAGAATCCAATATATTGCAATTTTAATTTGTCCTTGAATTAAAATTGAGAATTAAAATTCAAATTTAGTCTCACCAGATGCTTGAAAAATAATTAATTAATTCATCTTGGATTAATTAGTTAGAGAAATTCAAGAGATGAATTAGTTGGATAAATTCAAGCTACAAGTCTTTGTGAAGTCATGCAAAAGTTATCCCTTAAATTAAGGAGATTATCCCTTAATTAAGGAGATGAGATTGAGTTATATTTGAGTTGTAATTAGTTAACTTAGTTTACTGAGTTAAGCCCAGTTAAATTATTTCCAAACTGTTTGAGGAGCTAACTGTGAGCTTAGTTAGTTAATGCATGCATGCATCCAACTAGTGTACTCCAGATAACTGAGGATTCTCTCATCAATAACTCATGCATGTCTATTCAAAGAAAGACCCAGTTGAGCTAAATGTCAAGGACAGGTTACTATCAGTTGCATGAGTTTTCCTATAAAGGAAACTCATCCATGCAGAAGGAAAAAGGTTCCTTGAGTATTGCGCAATTTTACAGGGTGTGAGATCAGTGTGAATGATTAGTGTTACACTTGGTAATAGTAGGATCACCTAGGAGAAACAATGCAAGGATATAGGAGTCTTGGAGGGTAGAGGAGAAGGTTTGTGAGAAGCCTTGTTTGCCTATGAGCATCCAGGAGGATTGTACTGAGAGCTGGCTAGCTGTGAGAGCTAAGGCTTTGTATAATTCCGATGTATTTACACCTTGTATGATAATACATATAGCGGGGTTTTTAGCTGAGGCTTTCCCCTGAGTATTTTCTATGTTTCATGTGCTTTGATTCTTCTTCTGGTTATATGTGTTCAGCTTGATCTTGCTCAAATTTTTTAAGCTTCCGCTAAATTGATTGTAGAAGTAGATTAAAGTATTTTTCTTTAGTTATATTGCATTATCAAGTTAATATACAGCTATAATTTCTACATAGATGGTTTTTCTCTCGTAAAAAAATTGCCACTTGGGTAATTTTTATGGAATAAATGATAGCACATTATGAGGATACAAAAAGAAACACCTTTTTTAGCCAATTGATAAATCTCAAACAAAAGGGTTCAATAATGGAGCACATTGAGGACTTCCAAAAATTGAACATAAGGGTAAAAGCTATTCCAGAGGAGCATAGGATTGTTGTGTTCATAAGGACTTTAAAGGATTATATCCAACATGAGGTTCGCCTTTGGAAACCTTATTCATCAGAGAAGGCATTCAAGTTAGCAAGAAAAATGGAAAGAAAAATTATGGCAACTAGGAAGCCTACCACTCACAAATATAAATACAGAAGTGTTGTTTCCCCTAGCCTCCCATAACCTACAAGGTTGACACCATAAAAATTAGAAGAAAAAAGAGCAAAAGGGCATTGTTACAGTTGTGATAGAAAATACACTAAAGTTCATAAGTGTGCTGAGAATAAATTATTCTACATCGATTGTAAAGAGGAGGAAGAAAAGGAACAAGAAATGTCCAAAGAACAAGATATACTCCAGCAACAAACCCTAGATTAAGAAGAAATGAATCCGACCATATCTTGTAATGCATTGGCTAGAATTACCACTCCTCAAACTATCAAGATAGAAGGACATATCGAGAAGAAAAAGGTAATAGTGTTGATTGATTCAGGAAGTACCCATAATTTTATTCATTGTAAGATAGGCAAGGAATTAAATTTCTTCCTATATCCACCACCAAAGTGTCAAGTGATGGTTGCAAGTGGAGGAACCATAAATTGCTCTAGAAAGTGCCATAATATCAAGCTATCCATGGGAGAATATGTATTGAATATCTGAATGCTTTCCATTCCAATGGGTGGTGTTGATGTTGTAGTAGGAGTCCAATGGCTACAATCCTTGGGTACAATAGCTTTTAATTTTCAAGAAATTTTCATGAACTTTTGTGTGGAAGGAAATGAAGTTGAATTAAGGGGTATTGTAGGGAAACTAGGAAAGATAATCAACTCTAATATTATGAAAAAGCTTCTAAAGAAGTAACAATAAGGCATAATTGCACAATTATGTTCGCCAGAGGTTCCCACATGGAAATCATCTATTTCTCTAGATCTTCAAAAAATCCTAGACAATCATTCCAAGGTATTTGAGACTCCCAAAGGCCTCTGGCCTATTCGTGATCATGATCATGCTATTCATTTGATTTCCAGGAAGTGTTGCTCCAAACATCAGGCCGTATAGATATCCCTATGCCCAAAAGAGTGAAATTGAATGTATGGTTATAGAAATGCTAGTGGCTGGTATAATTCAACCTAGTCAAAGTTCTTTCTCTACTCCAGTGGTATTGGTACACAAGAAGGATGGATCATGGTGCATGTGTCCATATTATAGGGAGCTCAACAAGCTCACTTATTAAAGATAAATTTCCCATTCCTGTCATTGATGAATTATTGGATGAATGCATGGATCAATTTCCTTCACCAAGTTTGGATTTTGTTCAGGTATCAGAAATAAGAATGAAGACTGAAAGACATCCGACAACATTTGCTCATGAGGGTCATATGAATTTTTGGTCAGCATTTTTGCCTTACCAATGCACCTTCTACATTTCAAGGTTTGATGAATTCAATTTTCAAACCATTCCTTAGAAAATTTTGTGTTAGTATTCTTTGATGATATACTAATCTACAACAAGTCTTGGAAGGATCATGTTGAACATGTTGACAGGGTGCTACAACTATTGGAGGAAAAACAATTATATGCAAAAAGATCCAAATGTTTCTTTGGAGTACAAGAGGTGGAATATCTAGGTCATATTGTATCTCATGAAGGTGTTAAGGTAGACCCTAGAAAAATTAAATCCATTAAGGAATGGAAAATCCCCACATCCATAAAGCATATGCGAGGATTTCTCGGGTTGATAGAGTATAGTAGCACCTCTAACAACATTATTGAAGAAAGATGCATTTTCATGGACTCCAGAAGAAACAAAGGCCTTAAAACATCTTAAAGAGGCAATGTGCCAAGCATCGGTCTTAGCTATGTCAGACTTCACGAAAACCTTTATTGTGGAATGTGATGCTTCAAGAAATGGAATTGGTGCTATTTTATGCAAGATGAAAGACCCATTGCCTTCGAAATTCATCCAATCAAAGGAAAGTATTTACACAAAGCTATTTATGAGAAGGAAATGTTGGCAATACTACGTGCACTTAAGAAATGGTGACCCTGCCTAATGGGAAGACACTTCAAGGTAAAAACAGATCATGATAGTCTTAAATACTTTTTAGAAAAAGATTATCCTTTGAAGAGCAACAAAAATGGGTCACAAAGATGTTGGGTTATGACTTTGAAAACATCTAAAAAAAGGGAAGCAAAATGTTGTGGCAGATGCACTCTCAAGAAAGGATGAGGATGTGGAAGCATTGTTTTGTGTTATTTATATTATCCAACCATATTGGATAAATAAAGCAAGGGATGAATTGAAGAAGGAGGAAGAAGTGTGGCCACTCATTGAAAAGTTACAGAAGATCCAGTTCAAACAATATTTTCGAATCTTTGATCGGAGAATCCAGAGTAAGAGAATTTTTACACCAACGTTTCGAATCCCAAATGGGATCCATCATCAGGGTTAAGAGAAAGATGATAAAAGAAGAGCAAGAAGGAAGAGATAAATACTCATGAGCGAACGAATATTGAAGGAACAGCAAAGGTCGGCAAGAAAGATTAATAAGGAAACCTAAAATTAAACTAAAAATTAACATTAATTTTTATAAATTAATATCATTTAATTAATACCTATAAAACATAATCTTTATATAACCTAACATCTATATTAATATTAATATCTATAAAACCTAAAATAAATTAATCTTAATATCATAAACCTAATATCTATATAATATTAATATTTATATAACCTTAATAATTATAAAGCTTAATCTAAATATAACTTAATATTATATAACCTAAATCTATATTAATATTAATATCTAAAAACTTAATATTATTAATATTATTAATAATAGTATTAATATATTAATGCCTCTAAAACTTAATACTATATAATAGTATTAATATATAATATATATTAATATTAAAAACTTATATATATAATAGAATTAATAATAGTATTATAATTAATATCTATAAGACTTAATATATATATAGTAATAATATATATATTAATATTAATATCATAAATCCTAATATCTATATAACATTAATATTTATATAACCTAATGTCTATATAACTTAATATTTATAAAACTTAATCTATATATAACTTAATATTATATAACCTAAAGATTATAATAATATTAATATCTATAAACTTAATAAATAAATATCTATACAACCTAACTATATTCTTAATATCTAAATCAATATCTATACAAATAATATTAAAATAACCTAAATTATATCTTAAATTCTATATTAAAATCTAAACCATATTAAAACCTGCATTAATGTCTAATTTATATTAAAACCTGAGAATGGAAAGGGAAAGGGAGGGAAAAACTAACCTGCTAGACAACTTACCTGGGGTTGGGTTGACGCTTCTTGATCTCACTGATCAGGGGAAGCAAGCTTCCGCTAATCTCCAGACCGCTGTCTCTGTTCAGATTACAAGGATGCTTCAAGATTTCGAGGGCTTCTCTGATTTTCCGTCTCTGATGCTGTTCTTCTCTTGTGATAATTGATGCGTTTTCTAAGCAGATGTGATGTTTAGTCTTCGAGGAGTGCTCTGCCAATGCTGAGGTACGAGATCTTCCATTCCTGATGTCAGCGCCATGTTCTTTAAGTCTTGTCTGGAGGGAGCGACCAGTTTCACCTATGTAGCTTTTCCCACACGAACAGTCTATTTTATAGACCCCTTTGAGCTGCTGCTTGTCAATATCATCCTTAACAGATTTTAAATTTTGTCTGATGGTACCGGGAGCTGAGAAATGAGTTATAATGTTTTTCTTTCTTAGGATTTTTGCCATTTTATCTGTGACTCCTTGGATATAAGGTAGAAAAAACTTACCACCTTGAGGTTGATCCTGCTCTTTAGGTATGGGAGATGACAACCTCCTTTCAGCTTTCTTTATGGCTTTTTTAATTTCATGATCCTTGTAGCCTATATTTTTGAAAGTTGAAATTAAATGCCTCTTCTCTTCGTTTATATGTTCTGAGTCAGAGATTCGGAGGGCTCTAATGGCAAGAGTGTTCAGGACGCCAAGCTTTTGCGCTGGGTGATGGTGGGAGTCCGCATGAAGGTAACTCTCTGTGTGAGTTGACTTCCTGAAAACCTTATGGCCCAAAGAGCCATCCTCTTTTCTGATGATGAGAATGTCCAAGAAAGCAATGCTCAAATTTTCTTCAAGCTCCATAGTGAATTTTATATCAGGGGAGATGGCGTTAAGGTGATTGAAAAACCTGTCGAGTTCTGCTTTACCATGGGTCCATTTTATATTGGTGTCATCAACAAAACGTTTCCACCAAGCTGGTTTTAAAGGATAAGAATCCAAGGCCTTCTTCTCAAAATATTCCATGTATAAGTTGGCTACAATTGGCGAGAGGGGTGATCCCATTGCTACACCAGATGTCTGTTCATAGAATGTTCCTTGGAATGTGAATACAGTTGACCTTAAGCAGACTTCAGCCAGTTTTGCGGTCTCTGGATCAGTGACACTTCTTATAACCTGAATGGCTTCATCAAGAGGAATCTTTGTGAATAGGGAGACCACGTCAAAGCTCACAAGGATGTCATCCTTTTCCATTCTTTCATTTTTAATAAGATTCACAAAGTCGGGTGAGTCTTTAATGAAGGAGTCAGTGTTTCCAACTAGGGGTTTTAGAATCTTGGCGACATATTTAGCAAGCTCATAGGTTGGGGAGCCAATGGTATTAACTATCGGTCTAAGGGGGACCCCCTCCTTATGGATCTTGGGTAATCCATAGATTCTAGGGATGGTTTCACAAGAGGGTGTTAATTTCTTCTTCAATTTTTCGTCAAGGCTGGAATCTGAGATAATCTTTTTTACATCCTTCATAATTTTGGGCATGGGATTACTGTCCAGCTTCTTATAACTGCCGCAATTTAGGTGATCATTCATTTTCTTAACATAGTCTTCTTTATCAAGGATAACTGCTGCTCCTCCTTTATCTGCTTTAAGAACAACTATCTTGTCATTATTACGTAAGGATCTAAAATACTTTTGCTCTTCATTACTCAAGTTGCTTTTGGGAGCCTTGGCTTTTCTCATGATGAGAGAAAACTCTTGCCTTAATGCTTCTTTGTCCTCAAGAGGGAGGTTGCTAATCCCATCTTCAATGCTACAAATCATCTTTTCAATGGGGAGGCTTTTAGGGGCCATTGCAAACCCCATCCCCTTGCTGAGAACATTAATGGCTACCTGGTCAAGAACCTCGGAAGACAGGTTAACTACTTTTCTTTTTGATGTTGATCCATATGAGTTTTCGCCAACCTCCTTGTCACCCTTGTTCAGCACATTGCTTTTAACCACATCTTTCTGGATAAAACTGTCATTTATAGCGCTTAATTCTGGCATTTTCACACCCTCATCGAAATTGTTTACTCTGCTATGCGCATCTTCTCTGGAGACATCTTCATTGTTTCCCACCATTATCAATTCTGCGTTATCAATTTTCTTTCCGCTATTGTCAATTTCTCTTCCGTTATTTTCATCTGATCTATTTAAGTCGTTACCTGGACCATCTGTGCTTGAACCAGTGTTGACCGACCTAATTTCAAAGGTATTTTTGTTATATGAATCAGTGAGTTGAATTAACACTTCTGCATTCTTCATAAAATTGTTACTCGAATTATTCAACAGGCATTTACCTCTGCTATTCCGAGTTCCTGCGCTATCGGTTTTACTTTTGTCCGACTTATCAAATTCGTTTACACTGTTTTTAATCGTCTTATTAAACCGATTACTAGGTATTCTTGCGATTTCGTTACATTTATCCGAATTATTCAACAGGCATTTACCTCTGCTATTCGGTGTTCCTGCGCTATCGGTTTTACTTTTATCCGACTTATCAAATTCGTTTACACTGTTTTTAATCGAATTATTAAACCGGTTACTAGGTATTCCTGCGTTTCCGTTACCTTTATCTGAATAACTTACGTTGTTTTTATTTATATGCTTATTGGTGCTGTGTTTGTATGAGCAGTCGTCTGCGCAGGTACCAGGATTGTTCTTTGAACCAGCGCTGTCCGAGCCTATTTCGAAGGTTGTGTTATGTTCACTCGAATCTACGTACTTAACCTGAGAATTTAGAAGCTTGGTTAGCTTCTTGTGCTATCTTGTCTGCGCAGTTTGCCACTCCTTCTCTGCTTTTAGTGCAGTCCTGCCATCTATAATGACCCACAGGTATTTATCGATGTTGTTGGCAAGTTTAAGGTGGGAAGAGAGGGCCAAACGACCAAGATGCTCCAGGGAGGCTCTAACTCTTCTGATTTCAGACCGGATTAGAGAGAAACTAAGATGGAGAAACGCTTTACTGTTGAATTTATTATGTAACCTATGTTTAACTTGTGCAAATGGAGGAATAAGATTGCTGTCCAGACAATTTTTGAGGAAATGAAGATCTGAGGCTCTTCTTTTTATCCTAACTCTAACACTTTCCAGTGCAAGAATTTCACTCCAAGTATCCCCTCCGTACTGGGATAAGATATTGGATTTTAGAGATCTGTGGTGTGTGATTTTCGAATCTTTGATCGGAGAATCCACAGTAAGAGAATTTTTACACCAACGTTTCGAATCCCAAATGGGATCCATCATCAGGGTTAAGAGAAAGATGATAAAAGAAGAGCAAGAAGGAAGAGATAAATACTCATGAGTGAAGGAATATTGAAGGAACAACACAGGTCGGCAAGAAAGATTAATAAGGAAACCTAAAATTAAACTAAAAATTAACATTAATTTTTATTGCCAGAACTTGACGAGGAAGGAAAAATCATATTGGAGCCTAGAGAAGTCACAGAAACAATAACATGACAGCTACGAAATAGATCAATTTCGGAGTATCTCATCAAGTGGAAGAACTTACCCTCTGAAGATTCCATATGGGAGGACAAGAATTTTATACAGAAGCATCAAGAAATACTCAAGCATTGAGGACAACACTTTTTGAAGGAGAGAGGCATGTTAGGTCCCTATACTATGAGTGTAACCCTTATTGTTATTAGTCCAACCCCCTTATTATATTGGTGTGCCCATGTAGTCCCCATATTGTTATTATTGTGCCCCATAGAAGCCCACTACTATTATTATTGTGCTCTTACATTATTAGTGTTATGTCGGCTCTGATTATATTATGACCCCTTAGACTTATATCTAGAAAGGAGGTCTTGTCATTTGTATCATCGAAGAATTGTTCATTTTTGTAATGTAAAGGAGGTTGCCCCTTGAAGAGGCTTATTTCTAAGGCGTTTATATATAGTTTCTATCTTTTTGTGAGCTGGTTTCATAACAAAAACCGATGCAAGGATTCTTAAGTTGGACAGGAATCTTGTCCAAGTTATCGATGAACTCAAGAATGTTCTTATTCACTTATCAGTTGATCAATGATTTCATTAGTGTATAAACATAGTGATTATGGAAAACCCTGAAGCTTATGGTTTATTACTAAGAAGAGACTGGTCGAGAAAATTATAGGATTATTTGACTACTGATTGGTTGTATTTATGGCCTCTAGATAAGAAAAGGAATAAATTTTTAGAAACTGTTTTTAGAAATTGATCTTAGGTGCTATCTTTCTCAACCTTCCCAAGTCCCACCAAATACATAGTTGGACCTCCTTCCTAGTCCAATTGGTGGAAATTACTTATGTACAATAGATATTAGTAGTGCTAATGTAGGACATAGCTTTGATATTTCTAATTCTTGGATTTTATATTTTGATGGTTCAAAGGCACAGGAGGTCTCTGGAGAAGGTTGTGTTCTAGTACACCCATAGTAGAGAAAACATATGATCTCTTTCCGCTTGGAATTCGAGTACACCAATAACACCACAAAATAAAAAGCACTCATATTGGGCCTCCAAAAAGCCATTAGCCTTAAAGTTGGGGTTCTTAAAGAAATAGGTGACTGTTAAATAATCATACGACAGGTATGTAATACTATACACTATGTGTCACCTAATCTTAAAAGTTATCAATATGAGGTATGGCATTTAATTTCACAATTCCAAGCATTCAATATTGTTTATGTTCCTAGAATACGTAATGCGTCTTCTAATGAATTAGAAAATGTTGTTACTAGGTTGTCACCTCTTAGGGATGGTTTTTCTATTTAACTTATTTATCAGTCATTCATTCTTGATAATATCACTAATTTGCACATTTTCAATGATGATCAACAGATACT
>APFE030677355.1:115305-138259 GCA_000404065.3 Pinus taeda
TTGTTCATTACATCAGGCGTAGAAGGGGGGGCGGCAACCCCGCATGTCATGGGGTTCGAGGGGAGTGGTAGCCCCCCTCTACGGGGTCTGGGGCAGTGCCCTGGGGAAAATATTCTTGGACCCTATATTAGGTGGGCGAACCTCCCTATGGTTTTGTGTGTGGTTTTCACTTATGGTTTTAGGCATGATGGTTTTTGGCCCATGGTATTTTGTAGATCCAATCAAGGGAAATATGGTTATGTTCTAATCCAAGGTTAATGGATTAGGGTTTATGGATGCTTCAACATGCATATATATGTATTGTAACATTGCAAGGAATATAATGAAAAATCAATCTGGTAGTCTCGGTTTTGGGATCTAGGGGAAAATATTTGTTTATATTTGTTTAATGTTTTATGCTCTCACCATTGTTTATTTTTTGTTTCTAGAATTCATATGTGGGTAATTTTTGTACAGGGTTAAAACCTACATTTGGTATCAGAGTTATTTTAGCTTCAAAGGGATGCCTTTGTTGTTGAGGGGTTTTTCTCGGGCCTGTGGTAGGCCTTGTTCAATGGGAGATCTACGAGATCGATTTTTGTGGTGAAAGAAGATGGTGAGAAGTGTAAAGATAGAGATCAATAAATTTAACGATCATAGTTTTAAGTTGTGGAAAATCAAGATGTAAGATCTGTTGGTGGATAAATATCAATGGATCATGGTAGATCCAGGTACTAAACCAACGGAAATGTCATCTGAAGACTAGGTGACATTGGATCAGAAGACAAAGAGAAAAATATGATTATGTATCTCAGGTTCAGTATTGTTGAATGTATCAGGGGAAGCTTCAATGAAGGCTTTGTGGAACAAGTTAGGGACTTTGTACCAATCTAAGTCTTTGGTGAATAAATTGTTCCTACAGAAAAATATGTATAACATGAGGATGAAGGATGGAGAATCGGTGATAGAGCATCTGAATGCATTTAATATTGTGGTAATCCAGTTATTATCTGTTGATAAAAAAAAAATTAAAAGAAGATATGTGCATCAGTTTATTGTTTTCTCTACCAGATTCATGGGATAGTCTGGTTGTTTCAATACGTAGCAATGTGAATGCCTTGCAGTTTGGTGAAATAGTCTCATCCTTGCTGTCGAAGGAGATGATATGGAAAAATATGGAGGGACAGAATGGTGATGCCTCTTCTATATGAGGATGGTCCCAGAACATAAACAAAAATAAATCCTCGAGTGGGAGATATAAATCTAGAGGGAGATCTAAATCTCTAGGAAAACTTGTAAAGATGTGCTCGAAATGAGAAAAGGAAGGGCACTTCAAAAAGGATTGTAGATTTAAAGCTCCTGAGAAAGGAAAGGGATTTGATGATGCTCCTTCTACAGATGCAAAAACCACCTCAGATGAAGGTGGGGATGTGTACTTGCCTTCATCTTCAAGTACACATGTCGATCATGAGGCATGGTTGATTGACTCAGGTGCATCCTTTCACTTCACTCCCCACATGGAGTGGTTCTGTGAGTATGATGAATATGATGGTGGTGATATCTTCTTAGGGGATTGTAGGAAGGATAGAATCATCGATCATGGAAAATTGAGGTTGAAGTTGCAAGGTGGAAGGATTAGAATAGTTCTAGGTGGTATGCATATTCCTGCATTGGCCATAAATCTGATTTCTATAAGAAAGATGGATGATGCAGGTGTAAAAATAGTGTTCGAGAAAGATACTTGTAAGACGGTTCAGGGAGCACTGGTATTGATGCGGGGATTTTGGATTGGAACTCTATACAAGATTCAGGGTAGCACTATTATTGAAGGGTGCAACAGTTTTGTGGTTCTTGAAAGTGGAGTAGAAAATCTAGTGGTCTTTGGAGAAAATACCATGTTATGGCATCAAAGGCTTCAACATATTGGAGAGAAGGGCCTTCGAATACTTAAAGGTAATGGTATGGTAGAAGGTATGTCTAATTTCTCTTTGGATTTTGATTTCTATGAAATTTGTGTATATCGGAAGCATAATCGGGTGAGTTTCCCCTCTGGTACTAAGAGGGAAAAACAGATATTAGAGCTTGTGCACAATGATGTTTTTGTACCTGTGTCAGTTCCATCACTGGGTAAGTCTGTGTACTATGTATCATTTATATATGAATTCTCAAGGAATACATGGATATATTTCCTTAGGAAGAAATCTGAAGTCTTTGACAAGTTTAAAGAATTTAAGGCTCTGGTGGAAAACCAGACAGAGAAGAAGATAAAGGTGTTGAAGACAGATAACAGTGGAGAGTTTTGTAAGAAGGAATTTGAAGAGTTTTGTAAGAAGTGTGGTATAGCACGATAGTTGACTACTCCATACACACCTTAGTAAAATGGAGTTGCAGAAAGAATGAACCAGACATTGATGGAAAATTCAAGGAGCATGCTCATTGATGTAGGGTTAGGATAGGAATTTTTGGAAGAGGTGGTGGAGATTGCATGTTACCTGGTCAATAGATCACCTTCATTAGCGTTGGAGGATAAGAATCCACAAGAGGTATGGACTGGTAAAAAACCATCTTTTTCACATCTGAGGGTATTTGGATGTGATTCATATTTACATGTTCCAAAGGAGAAAAGAACCAAGTTGGATAGTAAATCTGAAAGGTGCATCGTTATTGGGTATAAGGATGGTTTAAAAGGCTATAATATTTAGAACCCAGAAACAAGGAAGGTTGTGTATAACCACGATGTGGTGTTTAGATAGGTGAAATATGTTAGTAAACATGAATTCCTACCAAAGGAACCTAAAAACATAGAGTTTGAGCTAAAGGAGGAGGAATCAGACTCTATAATAGAAGAGGAACTAGAAGATGAAGAGCCACAAATTCCAGCTGTGAGAAGATCAGTTCGACAAAGAAGATATCCAGAAAGGTATAGTCCAACTGCTTTCTATTCAAATTATTCTTTATATATTACTGATGATGATCCCATAATTGTCAGGGAAGCAGTAGATTCAGAGGATGGAAAACTTTGGAAAGAGGCCATGGTTGATGAGATGGCATATTTACACAAAAATGAGGCTTGGGATCGGGTGGAGTTATCATATGGAAGGAAACAAATTTTCAGTAAATAGGTGTTTAAGAAGAAGATGAATGCCAAAGGAAATGTGGAGAAATACAAAGATCATTTGGTAGAAAAAGGTTATTCCCAGGTGCCAGGAATTGATTTTAGTGATATTTTTCCTCTTGTTGCGAAGGTAACTTTTGTTGTTGTTGCTTTTGATTTTGAGATAGAATGGATGGATGTGAATACAAAATTCCTTCACAGGGATCTGGAAGAAGAGATCTACATGAAGCAACCTGAAATATTTGCAATGAAGGGTAAGCAAGAACTAGTATGCATATTAAAAAAGTCTTTGTATGGGTTAAAAATGTCACCAAGGATGTGGTATCAGAAATTTGATACATATATACAACGAATTGGCTTCACTAGAAGTAAAGAAAATCATTGTGTGTATTTTAAATTATTTGGTCAATGTGGTATTTATTTGGTATTGTATGTGGATGATATGTTGCTGATTGGAAATAACAAAGAAATTATCCAGGAATTAAAGACCCAATTATCCTCCAAATTCGACATGAAATATCTTGGTGCTGAAAACTATATTTTGGGCATGGAAATTAAATGAGATCAGGCAAAGAGGAAGCTCTAGTTAACCCAGAGGAAGTATTTCGAGAAAATATTGCAGAGGTTTAATATGCAGGATAGTAAACTGGTGAAGGTTCCTATTCTTGTAGGTGTAAAGTATCTACTGAACAGTGTCCCAAGACACAAGAAGAGGCAGAGGACATGTCTCGTGTTTGATACGCAAGTGCAGTCGGTAGCCTGATGTATGCAATGGTTTTTACTAGACCAAACATTTCACATGCAGTGGGAGTATTTTCAAAACTAGGGAAGGAGCATTGGACATCACTAAAGCGGGTTTTCAGGTATTTGCATGGCACTAATGATTATGGTATGTGCTACCAAGGAGGACCAGGATTGGATAGAATTTTTGACATTTGTGGATTTGTTGATGAAGACTGGGCTAGAGATCTGGATCAGAGAATATCTTCAAGTGGGTATGTATTTAGTAGGTTTGGAGGTGCAACCAGTTGGATGAGCGTGAGGCAGCCTGTAGTGGCACTTTCAACTATAGAGGCAAAATACATGGCAACCACTCATGCAAGCAAGGAAGTAGTTTATTTCATATATTGTGTTCAAGTATGGGGTTGGTATAGACACCTATAAGGATAGACTGTGACAACCAAAGTGAAATTTTCTTAGCGAAGAACCTCGCTTATCATTCAAAGACAAAACACATTGATGTTCAGTATCACTTTGTGAGGTATATGGTTGAGGACAAAAAGGTGTTGTTGGTAAAGGTCGACACTTTGAAGAATGTTGCAGATGCATTGATGAATTCTATGATCATTGAGAAGTTTTATTAGTGTAGAGAAACAATGGGCATTGAAAGGTTGGACCAATGACTAATCTCTCCTGTGGCCCCCCATGGAAAGAAAATAACAAGTGGGAGAATGTTGGGTGTGTGTTATATTCTTTCCACTACTAGCCCCACGTGTGGGGGGGTCTCAGAGGGGGTGAAAGGTTCCCATGTTCGTTGCGTCGGGTGGAGCAGGGGGTCATATGGGTGGTGTCATCCCCCCTGTCAAGGAGTTTGAGGGGGGCAGTAGCCCCCCTCTACGGGGTCCAGGGCAACACCCTGGGGAAACATTTTTGGACCCTATATTAGGTGGCAAACCTACCTATGGCTTTGTGCATGGTTTTTGCACATGGTTTTGGGCATGATGGTTTTCTACCCATCGTATTTTGTAGATCTGATCAAGGGAACTACGATTATGTTCTAATCCAGGGTTAATGGATTCGGGTTTAGGGATGCTTTAGCATAGATATATATGTATTGTAAAATTGAAAGGAATATAATGAAAAACCACTCTGGTAGTCCCAGTTTTGGGAACTAGGGAAAATATTTGTGTATATTTGTTTTACATTTTATGCTCTCGCCATTTTTTATTTTCTGTCTCTAAAATTCGTATTCGGGTAATTTCTCTATGGCATTAAAACCTACACAAATTGTATCAGAGTCAGAGATGTTTTCATTGCTTGACGCAATTTCAGGTTACAACCAAGTGCTAGTGTCAGAACCTAATAGACTAAAAATAGTTGGGTAGCCCCCTTGAATGGGGTTTGGGGCAAGGCCTCGGGAATTTTTTTTTGGAACCTATATTAGGTGGGCGAACCTACCTATGGTTTTTTGAATGGGTTTTTCATATGGTCTTGGGCATGATGGTTTTCTTCCCATGGTATTTTGTAGATTCGGTCAAGGGAACTATGGTTATGTTCTAATCCAGGGTTAATGGATTGGGGTTTACGAATGCCTCGGCATGTATATATATATATGTATTTTAACACTGAAAGGAACATAATGAACAATCAATCTGGTAGTCCCGATTTTGGGATTGAAGGGAAAATATCTATGTATTTGTTTTATATTCTCGCCATTGTTTATTTTCTGATTTTTAGAATTCGTTTGCAGGTAATTTCTGTATAGGGTTAAAACCTACAAAAAGAACTTTTTGAATGAATTAGGGCACATTTGCTTTCAAAAGAATGTCATTTGGGCTTGTAAATTTTGGTGCAACATTCCAATGTGCGATGGACATCAAACTTCGCAAGTTGATTGGTCAAAGAATAGTGGTGTATCTTGATGATGTCACAGTGCTTTTGAAAAATATATCCAACCACTTGTGCCATCTAAAGAAAAATTTTGAGCGATGTAAAAAATACGAGATATCTCTTAATCCTAAGAAGATCATTTTCACAATGTCCAAGGGGAATCTCTTGGGCCATATCATTGCAAAAAGTGGGTTTAAAATGGACCCCAAAAGGGTCAAGGCCATCACATAGATTCCTTTCCCAATGAACAAGAAATCCATGCAGTCCTTCTTGTGGAAGATAAATTTTCTCCAGAAATTAATCTTCGACTATGCCTAGATAGTGAAACCCATGCAGGAGATGGTGAAGAAGGATGCAATATACAAATGGGATAAGAGGGAAAAGGATGAATTTTCCTGTATAAAGAAAATAATTGTAGAGGCACCAGCCTTGTACAACCCAAACTTCAATAAGGATTTCCTGCTCTACATCTTCACTTTTGATACTTCTATTGTCATTGTGCTTACACGGAAAGATGATTAGAATAACGAGTGACCTATATCCTTCATGAATGCATGTTGAAAGGACATTAGCTTGATTATCCTACCATTGATAAAACACACTTATGCAATTTACAAAGTGGTGAAATACTTCTAGCCCTATCTTTTGAAGAATCATTGTATTATCTTTGTCATATACCTAGCAGTAAGATCATTGTTTATTCAATAAGAGCTCGGTGAAAGTAGAGAAAATTGGATGACTAGATTACAGGAATATGATCTCGAATTCAAAATAGTTCACACTATCAATGGTCATGGTCTATGCTAGCTGGAAGTAGAAGCAGGGAATAGACCAGAAGATGATTCATCTAAATGGGAGAAAGATATTGAGATGTACAATGTGGAGCGATCTCCCCCCACTAACATTCCAACCTCTTGCTACTCAGATGTGTGACAATATCTTGAGCACGATACTCTTCCTTCTTATTTGTATGTGCAATAGAAGAGGGTAGTCAAATTGAAAGCTCTATCTTATTAGTTGGTACATGGAGTGATTTTCATAATGCACCATAATAGAGTCTTCCTCGGATGCTTGGAAGCACCAGATTTAGAAAAGGTGTTGTGCGACCTTCATGATGGACCAGCTAGAGGGCAGTTTTTGAGTGACACTATTACGCACAAATTCATGCATGTCAGTTTTTATTGGCCCACACTTTTCAAAAATTCTCATGCTTATGCTCACAAGTGTCCGGTCTATTAGAAGTGTATTGGCTAAGAAAAGAAGTTAGTCATCCCATTGCAATCCGTTGATGTGGAAAAATCATCTCAACAATGGGGCTTGAAAGTTATTGATGAGATCTTTCCTCACTCATCGAAGCAACACCACTACATTCTTACTTCCACAAATTACTTCATGCAGTGGACAAAAGCGGTTCCATTGAAGCATGTGAATGATCAAGAAATCATCAACTTCCTCAAACAAAACATCATTACTAGGTTTGGTATTCAGACTTCCCTTTTTCTTTAACAATTCAACATATCTCTCATCACTAAAATTATATGAATTTGCATTGGAAAATTTCATTGTATTGAAACATTCTGCTAAAAACTACCCACAAGGAAGTGGTCTTGTTGAGTCTACCAATAAGAACCTTATCCGTATTATCAAAAATATTGTTTTATATGACCAACGTAATTAGCAATCTAATTTTTTGAATTCCCTATGGGCTGACCCTATCATGCCTAAACCTTCTCTCATGGTGTATGGGAAATAATTCGTCCTACCCCCGAACATCTATTTTCCTACCCTTAAACTTTCACAAGAATATAAGGGTAAGTCATGCCTATTGGTTCAGAGTAGGATAAATACCCTCCTCAAACTATGAGAAGAAATAAATAAAGCTAAATAAAAAAATTCTCTACATTAGAGTCGTCTCAAGAGATGGTTTGACACGAAGTCTATAGGGAAAAATGAATTGAGTGTGGGCGACCTAGTCTTGAAGTGGGATAAATCCCATGAAGAAAAAGGTAAAATACTAAGTTCAAACTCCTATGGATCGACCTGTACATCGTGCACGAGAAGCTTGGCCATCACACATATTGTCTCCATTCTTTGGATGGGAAGACTGACTCTCTTCTTATTAATGGCCAAGATTTAAAGAAATACTTTCAATGATGTTCTAGGATTGTTACCTACCCTATGTACATAGTCTATTCTTTTGTTCATTATTGTGCCTCCATTTCTCTCTGTTACGTAATAAGTGACATATGTAAACGTGTTTTCTAGCTCCATTTCATGTGGTTGAATTGAAAAGAGTCCTGTGACACCACAATATTTGGCTAACCTTCAATCCTTCTTCTTCGTCTTGGTTACACATTTTGGTCAATGATGTTATGATGGAAAATATGATCCTTGCTTAAGGAGAGATTTTTATTGAGCCATGATATTAGTGTCTATTATGGAAACCTCACATCTTCACTCGATTCTTTATGTTTAGGTGTTTCCACACTAATCCAATCAGTAGAGAAGGACAAGGAGAAAAAATATAAACGAGCAAATAAATATCATAGGTTTTATAAATTTCTCTAAAGGGATAAGTGAGGATCCTTTTTCCACCCATGAAATAAATAAGTGTCGATGCACAATTCTCTAAGAGAGTGTTGACGGTGCTAGACCCGTCAACATTTAGGGGATATCCTTGATATGATGTCTAAACTAGACCTCACACCATTTGAATTAGGATTCCCAGTAGTGGGAGGTAATTTTAGGCCTTGACCATGGAAACATGTAGAGGGAAATATGTTAACTTTGGGTGAGAGAAAGTGTGTGACCCTATGGAGAGTCAAGTGTGATGGATGAAGGTTCCAACATATGAAGGGGAAAGGAAGTGTGCCCCTTATAATCCTGCAATAGTACGCAATTTGAAAGCAACACATGAGAAGAATAACATCACAAGCTAAGATGCAGAGTAGCCCACAATTTAAAGTGATGAGTTAATATAGCAACACGCATCCAACAAGATTAATACAAATGCAAATGAAATAGTTCATAAGAATATGCATAAGTTAAATAATAGGCATTTCCAATATAACAAGAATATTCCCACTATATTAACAACATATGCATGAAAGAGTGATGGCTCTGATTTATTATTATAAGTGAAATTTCCAACCATGCATACACCATTGACGAACACTAGCCCCAATAGTGGAACATTACAATAAAGAACACCTACTCCAAAGAATTATACTTTCTCTATGTTATGGAGAAGCCAAGGCTCTTCATAATACTCCCAAGCTCTTTCTAAGCATAAGCCTAGCCAAAATCTTGGCTCCCAAAAGTGTGTTACATGAGTTATCAGGTTCTATTTATAACAAGAGGGGCTGACTCTTCAACTTCCCCTTTTGTGACCTTTAGACTACCCTCATGACTCTTCAACTTCTTCACAAAATAACACATTAAATTACATGATGACTTTTCATATTCCAATATTGACACTTGGAATTTCACTTACAACATAATTACAAATAATACTCCATTTTACATGTGTACCCATATAAGACAAAATAGGGTAGAGACAACTTGACAACATAACCAGACACAACACTATGATGTTGGATTTTGGGATAAATCTAGCTCAACAACCTCCACTTGCTGCTTCTCAGTCACGTATTGGTGATAAGATTGGTGCTGTGTGATGGTGTCCCCAAACTACTTAACAGTGTCTTGCTGGAAGTGGACTCTAGCATCAATGGCATCTGGGTACAGTATCTTGGAACCTGTGTCCAGCACGTTCTAGAACATGAGAAGCATTGTCTTGACTTTGATAGGACCACCAATGAAATTCTGCATGTTTTGTGCATTCAACGCCAAGTCTTCCTTGGTGGCTTTCTATCTCAGCTGCTTCAAGTACTCTTCAACCTCCTACCGGGCTTGGTTCTTGGGTTTTGCTTTGGTGGGGGAACCAAATTATGGATCTGGTGTGTTCTCACCAAGACATCCAAACTTTTGTACAACTGTACATATGAGGCTTGAATGTTGCCAATGAATGAGGCAAGATTCTTGTTGTTCTAAATCAACATTCAAACCTTTTATTTCTCCATCTCTACCTATGGCTTCATTTTATTTACTAAGTCAAGCAGGGCCCTTTGCACTGCATTGTCCACTCTTGCACATAGGAAATTGTAGCTTGTATGTTTTTTAGAGTTTTTACAACCTCTTTGCTCTATTGTTGTATGCCATGTAAATAGACAACTACTTTATGTACGTGACAAACTTGTCATAGAGCTTCTGCATAGTTTGTCCAAGTGTTTATACTTTAGCAAGTATTGCTGATCTCAACTCCCTGAATGCGGAAACTGCATTCTTCAATACTTCTCGAAGTTGTTCTGCCTCTTTCTTGGTAGCCTGTAAGTTCCAGTTTCTCATTCTCGACCATCAGATACTGAACATTTGATCTTTTTGCTCCTACACAGGCGAAGCTAGCTTCGAAAATGGAATTTGAATGATTCTTGGTGTCCGACACTATCACCCTTTCTATAATGAATATAGGTGATGTATGATCATTGGTAAAGTGCTTCCTATGTGATTTTACAATCCTCTTTTTTATCTCATTGAATGATATTATACACATCCATGATTGGATCATCATCAAGGAGAAAAACATCAACTTGCTTGCTTGGGGTTGTCTCTGTTGCTAGAGGTGGTGGAGACAGAGGGATGATTTGTGGTACACTCGGCATTAGGTCAACATCTTCATGTTGCGGCTCTTGTTCTAACTCCATGTATGTCACTTCGATCGGTTGCTCAATCTACTGAGAAATCTCCCAATCTTGCATATGTTCACTTCCTCCCCAGTTGTTGGTTGTTCATGTTATTCGACCTGTATCGTCATTGTTTCCTCTATCATTGCACATTTCTTTTTCTCTTATTCCTACTTTTCCTTATCTTCTCGTTCTCTCCTTCTCAACTCCTATTCTTCCTTCAATTTCTTCTTTGTCTCCTACAGCTTTAGTTATACTTCCTGCAACCTCTACTTTTCTCTATTCCTCTGATCTTCTCTCTATATCCTATGCTTCCTCTTTATTTCTGCTACCAAAGCTTCTTTCATGATAAGAGCATTTGCTTTCATTTTGCAGCATTGTTCTCCATATGGACTATCAACAATATTCATCTTTCCTTTTTCTTACATGGGGTTGTTTCTTCTGGAGCTACTGCTTTTTTTGGATCAGCCTGTGAAGTCCTTTCTAAATAGACCGACTCATTGAGTCTGGAGGCATTGTAGAAGTACCCCCAAGGATCCTCTTCTAGCCACTGAAATTTCCCTCTGATCCACAGAAAGTAAACTCTTGTACAGTGGTCCTTACAAATATTGTGGGGATCATACGAATTAAAGTACTTAGAGCCAAATTCAAATTTTAGTATCTCCTTAGCCTTGGCATATTCGACTTTCAAGTTCTTTATCTTGTATAATCCAATTTGTAAAGGACGAGTGGGCCATGGTGCTTTCTTCTTCCCATGTAGCGTTGTTAACAACCCTCTAGCAAGATGGTATGATACTTATTACATGATTAGTTTGTCAGTGGCATACCATGGTAAGTGATACATCTGTCGAAAGTATTATGCCCAGAAGGTGGGAAGATTTTTCTTGCTGACACTACTCAATTTCATGGTCTTCTCATCTATGTGTGAGGCAATCTAGCTGATGATGTCTACACACAGGAAGGTTGGATACCTGCATGAAACCTTGTATAGCACTGACTATAGTATGTTGAAATAAACATGTCGATCCTCTAAATATTTCTCAAAGTCCTTTACTAAAGTATCTTTAATTTGTTTCCATGTCAGTAATGATCCATTCTCTAAAAAAAGTTGAGTATCTACATACACTGAAAAACCAACTATTTTTTGCTCGACTACTTCTCCAGTACTTCTCTCAGTGGTTTCCTTTGATGAAACTCTCTTAGATTCCATGGTAATAGTGACTGTTGGATATTTCCTCAACAACTGTTGTACCTGTGGGACAGAAAGGACACTCATGGAAAGCAAATGCTAGTCTAAAGAAAAAATACTTATAAGGAAAGTTCAAGTAGCAAAGTAGGCACTAGATGGGGATGATTGTGCAATTTTTCATGGAAATAGGGATTGGATACATGTGGGAACTTAGCACTACGCAATCCTAGAAGCCAAGGTGGAAGCTTGATGGTTGAAACTGCACAATGCGCAGTTCAGCCTTGGCCGAGGCCTGGGAGAGACACTGCATTGCATAGTATCAGTGACCAAACTAACAGGATGGCTTTTGGAACTGCGAAGTGTGAAATTGGAGCCATCTTGGACTATGCACTATGTAATTCCATAGGTCAGGCTTGTGGCTTGAGCATCAGGATTGTGCACTGCCAGCTGGGCAAAGTGAAAATCAATCAAGGGAAACCCATATTTTCCCAAGGGAAGTGTGAAAACAAGGAGATATGAGAGATAACGTGAATTTTATTATAGATATGAATAAGTTTAGATAAATTCATGTGAATCAAGTGAAACAATTAATCAAACAAAAGGAAAATGAAGTATGTGAGGAGAGTCGCCGCAATGACAACCATTGGTGTAAAAACATGAAAACGAATGCGACACTTGGGAAAGGTAATCTATAACTTAAAATGACACTTATACAAGTTAAAACAAGTCAAAAAAATAGAAATCATGAAGAGAAACAAGTGAAACAACAATCACACAAGCCAAACAACAAAATGCAACAGAAAAAAGCAGCAAAAGATGACAAAAGCAAAACTCACCTAGAAAAGCGCTGACGATCACACTAAAGGTTCCTCGATCTCCTTAGAAATTCTATAGCTCCATGATCAAATGTGAAAATGATCTCTGTAAGTGTTGAATAAATAGATTTGGACAACTTATGGTTTATGATGTGCATGCCTAAAATCAAGGAAAAAAGGACACTTGCCGTAAGTTTCTAAAAATAGTGCAAGTGCCTCCTTTGAGATACTAAAAATAGATCCTTATTTTTAGGGATGCTTTTTTATTATTTCCCTTTTTCTTTTTCATTTAGAGGAAAATTTCCCTGCACACTACTAGGAAAGATTGTGCAGTTCTAAGGAACTGGGAAATTTTCCATCTCAATGCATTGCGGAGTTTCCAAGCTCAGTGGGGGTTGTGCAATTTCAGGGCTCAGTGCTGGGCTGCCTCCCCTGACTGCGCATTTTCTGAGATAAAGGCTCACTGGAAGTTAGGACTACACAATTCCCATCGTAAAGTTTTCTTTCCCTCAAGGATTGCATAATTTCTGGAGGCAAGCCCAAAACTTTTGTGAGACCAAGTTAGGAGATGAAATTGTGACTTAGAAGACTCAACTAAGTTAAAAAACAGAAGATAAAATGAAAAGATAAGTCTCAATCAAA
The DNA here is from genome assembly GCA_000404065.3 of Pinus taeda. Taxonomy (NCBI): domain Eukaryota; kingdom Viridiplantae; phylum Streptophyta; class Pinopsida; order Pinales; family Pinaceae; genus Pinus; species Pinus taeda. The sequence goes on from APFE030677355.1 coordinate 128,398, forward strand.
GCATGGATACCTAGATCAGTGCAAGATGAGCTGCTATGGATAGTAAGGAAGGCTCCAAAATTGAAGCATAGGAAAAAATTTTGAGGGTGGTTGTAGTAGCTACAACATTAGTGACACACTGGTAGGACTCCAACTCTCTGTATGGACCTTGTCTCATGCAAAATAGGTCTAACTCTTCCGGAAGTATTTTTCATTTCGTTGATCATCATAGCTTATTCACTTATTTTGAGTTAAAGATATAGCCCCTACCATTCTCTTCATATACAACACACATGCCAAGCCAAGTTGGACTTATTTGTTTTGATTGGGGATGAGGAGTATATAGATGCACAAGTAAAATATATTTTCAGAGAATTATTTTTATCTCTGGTGTTGCTTCACTTCCAAGAGGCCTGAACAATACCCTGACAGAGTCACTTCAGGAACACAAGCATTGCTTTGATGCCAGTGATCCTAGACAGTACCCTGATGGAGTTATTTGCATCATCTCTTTGGGCAGGAAGTCTTTCTCTTATTTCACCCTTTATTTTTATTTTCATTGTTTTTATTTTTATTTGTTCAAAGAATTGTGCATAGGCACTTATTTATTTCATGGGGAGAAAGAGGGATCCTGACTTATTAAGAGCAGAAGATGTTTTCCCTTCAAATAAGGATATTTATATATACCTCTGACATACTTTTCAAGGTTGATAAGGGTTAACAAAAAATAGAAGACAAATTAGAGTAGGTGGTACTAGTTAAAAGTGAAAGCATCATGATTTCACCATGACTCTCTCTAAAAGGGACGCATTTTCCATTAGAATATCATCAATTAAAAGAAATGTAAGATTCACATAAAGAGAGGGAAATAGACATATGACCAAATTTTGATAGTAGTACAGCTTCCTCTTAGACTTCACCTAGCTTTCCTAGAAGCCAAAGACAGTTTCATGTGAAAACTAACCTACAACTGAAAAGAAAAAAAACTAAAGGAAAGAAGCAGGGTAAAGCGAAACAAAGTAAACAAAATCAAAGAAACAAAAAAGAAAACAAAAGCTACTCCTACTCCTAACCTAAGCAAACATAGGCCAAATTAAGTAAAGTGATACTTTCAATGCAGCCATCAGCGCATTGGCTAGCCTATGTAGGCAAGGGAATGTATGTCAAAAATGATATACAAGCAAACCAATAAACAAGAAAGATAATAAAACACAAACTAGAACATTCGAAGCGCGAATGCACCTATATAAAAGTAAAAATAGAAAGTGCATGAAAGGAACTTTGCAGATGTACCATGGTGTCCAAACACATTACAAGTTGAAGACAAGTAGGTACACACTTTCAAACTTGAGAAATGAGAAAACATGAATAAAGAAGAACATTTTTGTTTTGCAATAGTGCTTGCTACATACAACTTCTCCGATGGTTGAGTGATAGGGTAGTGTGATACAAATGGAGGATGTGAAGATTGTAAGATAGATTGATTTTCAATGTGAACAATAGAGCGATGAGGAGCCTAGAAATATTCAACACATTTATATTCAAAAGTGGAACTAACCTCAAGGCTATGAGAACTTGACATAACCATCAGCTCGGGTTGAAGTGCCTCGAAAGCTTTGGGAGGTTCCAATTCATTATAAGATGGATCATCGAAGACCGGTGGCCTAGAAAGATTACCAGTGGAAGAATCAAAATCATGATCGAATGAATCAATGAAAAGATCACAACAGCCATGATCATAAATTTCAAGATCAAGAATAGGAGTATCCTCATGATCTGATGAATCATAAAGAGGGGATGATGGAAAAAAATAAATTTCACCATCTATGTTCTTGTAAAGGTAAGATGAGAGATTGGAAGGATTGAGGAAGATAGATTTATCCCCTTCACGTTCAAATGAACAAATAGCATTCCACGTGTTCTACGGATGATCGAAAGTAGTAACATTCAAAATTAAAATTTCACAATATTTAAAATGAATGAAAAAATCATGGAAAAATTCAAGATAATGCGGAATAGGTGCAAACAGAAGAGGGTCCTCCTTCATCATAGATTCTTGTTCAAACTCCCACACATACTCATCAAAAATGATATCACAAGTTGGTTGTTCAACACCAACTCCATCCAGAACTTGATCCTCGTGAACATCAAAAGAGAACCCCAAAACAGGTGAACACAACACATCAAAATCTAGAGGATCAAAGGGATTGAAGGATGGAGGACAAGGAGATAGCACTTCATCACAACCATTGGAGTCAAAATCCAAATCTGTGTTGAAATTCTGAGTAAGTGGTGTAGGAGGAGATGGTCATAGATCAACAGGTGAACTCGCAAATTCCCCCACCTGAACCTATGGAACTAGATTTGTTTGATGAGAATGACATGGAGGGTCACTTGGAATAGAAACCTTTTCCATCACAAATTTAAAATCTCTAATATTGAGGTATGTTTGGAGAGGTTTGAAAGATTCATTCAAATGCCAACAAAATAGTTCATAAGCATATGCATAAGTTAAATAACATACATTGATAATACAACAAGAATAGTCCTACTATATTAACAACATATGCATGAAAGTGTGTTGGCTTTGATTTTATTATTATAAGTGAAAATTCCACCTATACATACACCATTGATGACCACTAGCCCTAATAATGGAACATTACCATCAAAAACACCTTCTACTCCAAATAATTCTACTCGCTCTACACTATGGAGAAGCTAAGGCTCTTCACAATGCTCTCAATCTCTTCCTAAGCCTAAGCCTAGCCAAAATATTGGCTCCCAAAAGCATGTTACATGAGTTATGAGGTTCTATTTATAATAAGAGGGGTTGACTCTTCAAATTCCCCTTTTATGACCTTTGGATTACCCTCATGACTCTTCAACTTCTTTATAAAATAACACATTACATTACATGATGACTTTTCACATTCCAATATTGACACTTGGAATTTCACTTACAACATAATTACAAACTATATTACATTTTACACATGTACCCATATAAGACAAAATAGGGTAGATACAACTTGAAATCCTAACAAGACACAACACTCTAATGCTGGAGTTTGTTAGAAATCTAGCTCAACAAACTCCACTTGTTGTTTCTCAGTCACATGTTGGTGCCAAGATTGGAATTGCGTGATGGTGTCCCCAAACTTCTTAACGGTGTCTTGCTGGAAGTGGACTCTAGCCTCCATGGCATCCGTGTACAGTGTCTTGGAACCCATGTCAAACTTTTTATGAAGCATGAGCAACATTTTCTTGAATTTGATAGGACCACTGATGAAATTATGCATGTTTTGGGTGTTCAACTCCAAGTCTTCCCTGGTGGATTTCTGTCTAGTCTACTCCAAGTAATCTTCGACCTTCTACCAGACTTGGTTATTGGGTTTAGCTTTGGTGAGGGAACTAACAAATGGGATCTGGTGTGTTCTCACCAAGACATCCAAACTATTGTACAACTGTACATATAAGGCCTAAATCTTTCCAATGAATGAGGTGAGTTACTTGTTGTTCTGAATCAAAATTTGAACCTTTTCTTTCTCCAACTTTTCCTATGGCTTCATTTTCTTTACAAGTTCAAGTGGGTCCCCTTTGTATCGCATTTTCCACTCTTGCACATAGGTAATGGAAACTTGATTGTTTTTTATATTTTTAACAAACTCTTTGTTTTGCTACCGTAGGTCATGTAAACATAAAACTTCTTTATGTATGGTGACAAACCTGTCATAGAGTTTCTGCATGGTTTCTCCAACTGTTGATACTTGAGCAAGTATCACTGCTCTCAACACCCGTAATGAGGAAACTTGATTTTACACTACTTCTCAGAGTTGTTCTGCCTCTTTCCTGATAGCCTGCAAGTTTTGTGCCAATTTCTCATTCTCAACCGTCAAATACTAAACATTTGATCTCGTTACTCCTGCATAGGCCAAGTTGGCTTCAGAAATGGAATTTGGATGCTTCCTTGTGTTTGAAAATATTACCCTTTCTCTAATGAATGTAGGTGATGCATCATCATCCGAAAAGTGCTTCCTTCGTTCTTGTACAATCCTCTTTGGAACTCACTGAATGATAGATTATGCAAATCCATTACTAGAACATCATCAAGGAGAACAACATGTCCTTACTCGCTTGGGGTTGTCTCTACTGCTGGAGGTGGTGGAGATTTAAGTATGACCTACGATGCTCTCGACATCAAGTCCAAAATTCATGTTGTGCTTCTGTTTCAACTCCATGTTTGTCACTTTGAACAGTTACTCAATATGTTGAGCAAGCTCAGGATCCTGCATCTATTCACCTTCCTCCTCAACTACTGGTTGTTCCTGTTCTTCAACCTGTATCAACACTGTTTCCTTTGTCATCATTCCTTTCCTTCATTCTTCTTCCTACTTCTTCTTCTCTTCTTGTTCTCTCCTTTTCAACTCTTTTTCTTCCTTCAACTTCTTCTCTGTCTCCTACAACTTCATTTCTGCTTCCTGCAACCTCTATTTTTCTCTCTTCCTCTGCTCCACTCTCTATATCCTTTGCTTCCTCTTTTCTTCTATTTCCAAAGTTTATTTCACAATAAGAGGATTTGCTTTCATTTTTCAACTTTGTTCTCCCTCTGGACTATCAACAATCTTCCTCCTTCCCTTGTCTTGCATGGGATTGTTGCCTTCTGTTGTTGTTGCTTCTGAAGTTGGTCTTGTCTGTGGAGAAGCATGTGAATTCCACGCTAATATGACTGACTCGTTGAGTTTGGAGGGATTGTATAAGTAACTCCAAGGATCCTCTTATGTCCAATGAAATGCCTCGTTGATCCACGAAAAGTAAATTATCGTATAATGGTCCTTGAAAATACCACGGGGATCATGCGGATTAAAGTCCTTAGTGCCAAATTCTATTTTCAGTATCTCCTTAGCCTAAGAATCTGTGAATTTCAAGTTCTTTATCTGGCATAACCCAATCTGCAAAAGAGTATTAGGCCATGGTTCTTTCTTCTTCCTGTGAAGCACTACTAAAAACCCTATAGTGAAATGATATGATACTTCTTTCATGATCATTTTGTCAGTGGCATACCTTGGTAAGACATGCAGAGGCTTGTCTCCACCAAACATTATAATGAAGGTGCCACCTGGTGAGGCATACCAATCTTTGATGTGTATTATCACCTCCATTTCTTCTCGTGACATGCAAGGTGGATATTCTCCAAAGATAAGCTTGTATAGTAGGATGATGAAGCGGTCAGTTAGTCATTCCATTACTCCTCGATAACTACATTCTAAAAGAAATTTTCAATAGATGTACATGGCATTTTATCGTGGTGTCCATGTCCATTTCATGCCAGGAAACTATTGTTGTGCACAGATTGCATCTAATAAGTATGTAGACATAGAAAATATTTCTCACTCACACTTAGGTGGATTTTGAGCCTGTACTAAATGGGCCTCCAATTGTTGAGCTAATAAATCCTCCTAGTTGAACGACCTCCATCATTCACCAACTGGTCCAATAATACTTCCCACCCTTTACGAAAGGTTTCAGTGCTCTCTTGACCAGAGATTCTGCAAGAAAAGATAACCAAGAGATGGCAAGCCTTCCTTAGGGACTTTGTCTTTTACACATGGGTGGTTGTCTATCAAAACTCCATGGCTCTTTCACCCAACATTTGAAGATGTCTCTTTTGTTCACATATTTTTGGGTGGCATAGAAGAGTTAGTCCATGCACTTTACTAGATCGGGAAAGTGATACAATTTTTGAATGTCCTCTGCTCGAAAGGTGGTAAGTTTCTTCCCGCTGGCACTGCTCAATATCATGGTCTTCCCATCCACATGTGAGACAATCTAGTTGATGATGTATGCACACAAGAAGGAAGGATACCTTCATGCAACCTTATATAGCCCTGACTACTAGATGTTGAGATAAATCTTCCAGTCCTCTAAGTGTGCCTCAAAGTCCTTTACAAAAGTATCTTTAATTTGTTGCCATGTAGGTGATGATCCCTTCTTTATAAACAATTGAGTGTCTGCATACACTGGAAAATCAATTGATGTTTTCTCAAATTATACCCCAATACTTCACTCAGTGGTTTCCTTTGATGCAACTCTCTTAGATTCCATGGTAACAATGACTACTAGAGAGGTGCTCAACATTTGTTGTCCCTGTCGGACAAAAATAACACTCATGGAAAGCAAATGTGAGTCTAAAGAAAAAAACTTATAAGGAAAGTTGAAGCAGAAAAATGGGCACTATATGGGGAGGATTGCGCAATTTTTCCTATCAAGAGGGACCGAATGAATGTGGGAACTTTGCACTATGTAGTCCTAAAATCCAAGGTGGAAGATTGATGGTTGAAACTACGCAATGTGCAGTTTAGCCTAGGCAGAGGTCCGGGAGAGACTCTGCAATGTACAGTCTCAGTGAACAAGCTGACAAGATGGATCCTAGAATTGTGCAGTGTGTAGTTGGATCCATCTTGGACTACACACTGTGGAATTCTAGAGGCCAAGCTTATGGCTTGAGCCTCAAGATTGTGTAACGCCAGTTGGGCAAACTAAAAACCGTCCTATGGAAACCTAGATTATCCAAGGGAAGTGTGAAAACAAGAAGATATGAGAGATGATGTGAAGTTGAGTGTAGACATGACTAAGTGTAGATAAATGCATGTGAATCAAGTGCAACAATTAATCAAACAGAAGGAAAATGAAGTATGTGAAGAGATTCGTTGCAACGATGACCATTAGTACAAAAACAAGAAAACTAATGTGACACTTGGGAAAGGCAATCTATAACTTAAAACAACACTTGTACAAGGTAAACAAGTCAAAACTCCATAAACCATGAAGAGAAACAAGTGAAACAACACTCGCACAAGCCAAACAAAAAAAGCAACAAAAAAGTGGCAAACGATGACAAAAGCAAAACTCACCCAGAAAAGTGTCGATGATTGTACTGAACGTTCCTTGATCTCCTTGGGAATGATAAAGATCCAAGATCGAATGTTCAGAGGAGATCTAGAAGCATCAATTAAATAGATTTGGAAAAATTAGGGTTTATGATGTGCATGCCTAAAATTAAGGAAAAAGCGACACTTGGCAGAAGTTTCTAGAGAAAGCGCAAGTTCCTCCTTCGAGATACTAAAAATTTATCCCTATTTTTTAGGGGTTCTTTTTTCTTTTTTCTCGAGGAAACTTTCCATGCACACTGCAGGGAAATATTACACAGTTCTAGGGAACTGGGCAATTTTCTGCCTTAGTGCAGTGTGCAGTCTCTGAGCTCAATGGGGGTTGCACAATTTATGGGCTCATTGTTGGGCTACCTCCCATGAGTGCACATTTTCTGGGCTCATGCCTCACTCGCATTCAAAACTGCATAATTCCAATCATCAAGGTGACTTTCCCTATTCCGCAATTTCTGGAGGCAAGCCCAGAACTGATATGAGACCAAGATATGAGATCATTTTGTGACTTATAAGAATCAGCTAAATTAACAAACAGAAGTGAAAATGAAAACATAAATCTCAATTGAAGCATGAATACCTAAATAAGTGCGAGATGAACTGATGTGGATAGTAAGGAAGGCTCCAAAATTGAAGCATAGGAAAAATTTTGGAGGGTGGTTGTAGCCGCTACAATAGGGAGGTTAGTTAAGCAAATCTGCCAGGGTATTTTCCAGGCTCGTTGGCAGCATAGCAATGTTTTTGTCCCTGAAGTGACTTTGTCGAGGTACTATACTCTGAATATCTATAGCTAATAGACTTCATTACCCTTCTCTCGATTCGAAACATTATGATGGGGTTGGATATATGTTTGTGTTTAACCGAGAAAGGGAAGATGGAACTATGTTTATGCATGGGCAAAGTGGGGAAACCAAAGTGATCTACATGATGAATCAATACTCCCTGAAGAACTAGACCTTGCACAAAAGAATCAACCAAGGTAGAGAAGTTGGAATTCTACTAGTGTATCACCAAGTGTTGTCGTTGCTACAACACCCTCCAAATTTTTGGTTTACATCCAAATTTCATAGCCTACTTTGAGTTTCCATGTTGTCATCGCAAGTATTAAGAGTCATTGCATATGTTTTCTCTATGTGTTTGATCTTGTTTGTGAGAAAATCAAAGTGTCACGTTCTAGCAGGTTAAAGTGTCGCACATTGTACAGGAGCTAGTTTTTGTGTCTTTGAGGGGGTAATCCTTATGAAAATGAGTTGTTCTTATCATGAGAACATCTATCACACTCATTTCCAAAGTTTCAAGCTTTTTTGCACAAGTTCATCCCAATCATCGCAAATTGTATCTTTGGTGTCACACTTAGTGTAGGCCATCACAAAGTTGTCACGTTGAGGAAGAGTATGGTGTTCATATGTTCTAAGTGTTCCATATTGTGTCATTAAGTAATCTAAGTGTGTGATCATGTTTAAGAATTGCTTTGGTTCAACTGCATCTCGCTAATCCAATACTTATTCAAAAACTAGAAAAGTCCCCAATCGAGCCACTCAACCTCGTTTAGTCCTCATGGACGACACATTATGCATTCTCATCCCTCAAGCAACAACCTTGTCTCTTAGCACTACACAATGCATAGTCTCTGCCTCCTAGAACTATGCACTGTGCAATATCAATGCTCAAGCCCAGCCCGTAAGCTCCAAAACTATGCAATCCTTATATCCATCCAAGCCTGAACTATGCATTTCCTAGTCTCAGTCCTCAAGCCTCAGCCTTGAGCTCCTGAACTGTGAATTCACACAATCACTTGGCCTCCTATCCTTCCAAAACTGTGCAATGGGAAAACTTAGTGCTCAAACCTTCATCTTGGCTTCTTGAACCCCTCAACTGTGCAATTTTCAAGCCCAGTCCATCTTGAACTGTGCATTTCACTATATCAAGGGTTAGTCATCACCCTTGACTACCTGAGTTGTGCAATTGCGTAGTCCTTAAGCTTCTCTCTAGCCTGCAACCTGGTTTCAACTCAGTTAGCAGATCAACATGTTGCATCTTACAATAGGAGTTTATCGGACTGATGTTGTCTTGTCATGAGTGGATTACAGTCACAGGTATTCTATCATGCTATGATATGATGATGATAAGGGGTATGGAGAAATAGACCATGCTAGAAGACACCTTTGTAGGTTCAAGTACAAGTTGATCGATCAAGAGGAAGCAAAGGGGGATCAGATTGCAATAACAACTTAAGATCTAGATAACAATGACGACTCCTCATCTATAAGCCATATGGAGGTGGAATAATAGATCATGCTCTATCTTCAATAAGAATCAAAGAAAGCAACAACAAATAATGGATTGACATTTCCATGTCATCTTGTAGTCCATGTCATCAATGTCATGTCTGCTAGCGCTTGAAATTTCACCTCAGGCTGAAAAAGGCAAACCTCAAGGCAACATCAAACCATTTAGCCTCGTAGCTAGCCCTACGGGGCAGGAGAAGGCTCTCTCCGGTCAATCTCAGTAAAATATTCAATGGATGAGATGACCAATAGGGTAACACTGATTTTAGGCTAGTAAACTGATCAAAAGGGTTGATTTGGGGTTTTTAGGGTTTTTGGTGGCAAATTGAGGGATGGCAATTTTGGGTGCGGGGATTGGACACAGTTTCTGCAGGGGGCTCTTTGGGGCGAGGTAGGAGACAGTATTGATGCCTTTGATTGAGGTGGATGATTAGGAATGACAGGTGAGGATTTAAGGAGAGCAAACAATAACTTTGAATTCTCCTTAAACAGTAGAAAACATTGAAATTAAACAAACTTAAAAGCAGAGCATGAAAATCATGAATTCTTACTTTAACACTTCGTTTGCTTAATGTGCAGAAGGAAAAGAAAGGAAATGATTCACATAACACACTTACAGGTACATAGAGAAACACACCATCAATACATGTA
>APFE030677355.1:150211-164715 GCA_000404065.3 Pinus taeda
CTTGGAAGGAGATATGCTAGAGGCTTGAGGCGGGACGGATCCAGAAGGAAGCTGTGCTTGGAGCCTGCGAAAGGTTGCTCAAGTGATATTACTCCTTTTGTACTTTCTATTTGTCTATAATAAAGAAACAAGTCTTGATTCCCGATATGCTTCTTCTTTATGTTTATGATGTTCATGTTTGAATTTCATGTATGAATGGTTGTTTAAAGTTCATAACTAACTTCCTTCTTTTATAACATAAAGATGATTTTTGTATAAATCTTTGTCCATATACTGCTGCATTCTTTGGAACTATTGGTTTTGCAGGGCAAAGGAGCAAAAGGGACGTGAAGAAGGGTTTGGACCCTTGAGGAACTACTCGAACGTAGGACCTGAGGTACGTCCTTCTTACTTTAGAATTAGCTTTTGCTAGAATAATGGCTCTGTGTATGCATCTTTCTTTGTTTAGACAACTTTCAATCTGCTAGGGTTCCACCCAAAAGCCCTAGGGGATAAAATCCCTCAACAATATTAATACAACACACTATCACCAATAACTCAACTCATACCTGAATACCATAACCATAATCATAGCATGATACATGTAGCATCAAGATCTTAATGTAATAACCCTTATCATCAAGTTACTAGCATGTAACAACAACAAGTTAACTTATAACATACTCATTAATAACATATAACATAATCATCAAGTTATCTACCATAAAACAACAATAGCAATGCATACAACCACATGTTACTATCATTCATGACTATCTGACACATGTGCATATGACTACACTAATCAACTAGCATCTATCAAGCATGTAACCATGAAAAAAATAGAATGGAAGGAAAACATATAACCATAATTCATATAACAATCCTTAACCTACATATATGCATGCCCAACATACAAACATGTATGACGATATGCTCTTGCCTTGAGGTATAATTCTACAACTTCACTTTGATGATTTGCAACTCGTACTCTATCTCAACCAACACATTAGAATCATAACATACTAATATAATCATGATGACCTAATTGCATACAATGACCTCATAATGCATGCCTAACCTACCATACACGCATAACCATAACCATGAGAATGCTTGCATATAAACACCGAAATCCATAACAAATGCATATACATCCATACAATCATGACGACATATCCCACAACAACACCATCAACCTTCACATGGTGACATCACTACAACCATGATCAACACCATGAAAATAAAAAAATCACATGAACTATGAGCATAAGGAGCACCTATGCAATTTACATGAATGCATGACCGATACACAACCCATCCAGCCCAAGGGGTGAACCATTCTTTGATACCACTCTATAACACCCTCCTCCCACATCTACCCAAGTAACCAACCAATCGAGGTAAATATGTGATGAGAGGCCACTATGATGGGATTCAAACTCCTTGGTGACCTTAAGGAAGTGGAATCAACAGAAAAACACCATATAGACCTTCCACATCAACAATAAAACTCACATGAGCCATCCCAACCACTCAAGTAGCCAGCCCTTCGGTCCCACTAAGTTTTTAGACCAATTAACTCCAAGACTCTCTCATGATATGGGCATGCTTGCATTCATAGGGTTTTGGACGCTCCCACAACATGGTACGCCCACACCGAGGGACTATTTTTCTTAGTGTTGTGCCAACAACCCCAGGATTTGAGCCACTTTTTCAGGCTAAGATCCTAGGTCTATACCCAGAACTAAATGACACCTTTAGAACAAAAAGATAACAAGGGAAGCATGATACAAATGTAATTACTTTAACAAGCCTTTGGCTAGACCCCTACTAGCCATGACCAACATTTCGTCAAACATATCACAAATATGTAATCTATAAGCGTAAACAAAAAATATAAGCATAGGGGTCTCATAATTATCTGAGAATCGCTAAGAAGCATTGTTCCCTCATATCATTAGTTGCATTATCATCTATTGGGTCATATATGCATTGTTTATTCATTTACCAATGAAATTATGAGGAAATCCATACATCATCATTGTCATAATACATGCTTATAACCAACATAATAACCACAAAAATATCAAGGATACATATACCATAAAATCCACATATAAACCGGTATATTTATACATAAGATATCAAGGAGAGAACCTCTTATTAATGAATGCAAAATCCAACCTGGGATGGGACTACCACATTCCACCCAGCCATAGAATGGATGAGCCAAATATATCTTCGCCATTCACCCCTATGCCATATTCCAAGCATGAATGTGGGACTCAAACCAAAAAAACCAACCAGGGCATCCAAAGGCTAAACCACCACACCCTCCTCAATAAAAACTAGGCTTTACTGCAATCCATACCAAATCACTAGGCCAACACAATAAACATGTAAGAATAGGCTTTACTATGATCTCCACCAGATCACTAGGCTAAAACAAACATGGATGCCACCAACTTTCTCCACCTACATTGTGAGGAATTGTCCTATCTCCTATTCTCTCAGACTTTACTGCAATCTACAGTCTGATCTAGGGATCACTAGGTCCTAAATGAAGACACCACCCTCTAGGCTTTACCATATATCATGCTATTCACCAAAAAGGATTCCTAAGCCTAATCAAGGGAAAACACCTCTTCAATTTACCATATATTCCACCATTCCCCAACAAGGATTCCTAGGCCCACCAAGGCACACAATACCTAGCTTTACCACAACCCACAATCTGGCTTAGGGTTCATTAGGCCAGTGGTTGTACCGCATTCTAAAATCTATTTTAGGAATCACTAGTCCATTTGTTCTTCTATTTAGATATCCACCTGGCTCATCTTTGAATCCATCTCGCAATATAGAATAGCCAAAACATGAGAACCTACTCTTTCTTGCTCTCTCCTTCCTTCCTCTTGCCTTCTTTTCCTTTCTTGATCCAATGCAAAACCTAAGAAAAAGCTTCAATGAGGCCTCTATTTTCATCGATTTCCATTATTTTCCTCCCCACATGCAACCTATGACCTTTCACATCCCTTTTCTCCTAATTTCCATTATTTTCATAAATAAATGTGCGCAAATACCATTTTTCCTTTCGAAAGACTTTTCCATTTCCTTTGCCAATTTCCTCATAATAAACCGAATGAACACCCACTAGGATGTCTTTCCAAACCTTCATCTTGGAATATGTGTCCCATGACCATGGTATTATACATTTTTACATGGATTTTTAACCAGGGTTGTTACAAGATCAGACTCTAATGCCTCTAGAAAATAATGCACCACATCACCTACTAGATCTAGGTCGAAATAATTTGAGTAGATAGTGAAAGGCTCATCTTCATTAGTAGGTATGTGCATGGGATAGGTTTCCACATAATTAACCTGTGGTGGGGAAGATACCACTTGCATATAAGGACCATTTAGGGAAGCTAGTTGATTGGGAGTCAAATTATGATGAACGAATGCAAGTTGATCAATAGTCACGATTCTTCCTTCGTGCGGGAAACACATCACAAGAAAGAGTGAAGAGAGAAGAGCTCCCATGACATAAACATAGTTACGCCCGATTAATAAATTAAAATCCAAAGGGCCTTTGACTACCATCACATCGATATAGATATTCTTTCCTCCCAAAGTAATAGGTAACTGAGGAAGGATCCCTAATGGTTGATTGGTTCCTTTGTTAAAATCCAACAGATTCTGTGTAATGGGCACAAGTTGTGGGGAACCTAAATATTTCCAAGAATTTGAGGACAAAATACTAACAGATGCACCTTCATGTATGATTGTGCTAGGCATGAGCACATTATAAGTTTCTACTATGATATGGAAGGGCACATAAGGAGGAACATGATATCCTGCTAGTCGACTCCAATCAAAAGAAGTGACCATGCTACTTTGAGGGGGTGTTAAGGAAATGGGAGAAATGCCCCTTTGTCCTATGGAAATGGGAGGATTTTCCCCCTGTACCATGGGAATGGAAGGATTTTCCCCAGTTCATTGGAATCCGAAGAAACAAGAAGAATTTGAGCAGTATGAGGTTCACTGTCTACGGGAAAGGTACAATCATGTAAAAGTGGAATTGACTTAGCCATTTTCTAAACAAATGGTTGGTTAGGAAAGGAATCATGGGATTCACATTCAGAGAGAGTGGGATTGATTGGATTTAGATTCTAATCAATCACTTCATCAACTAGTGGAGGATTGGGAGAAAGCTTCCCGTAACCAGCTAGAAGTCGTGGCTGAGAAGATGTAAGGTTTTCCAACACTTTTGTGGCTTATTCCCTTCACATAGCTTACAGGGAAATTTGAATTTAGCCTTTTACACATGGACCTTACTATCACTAGTTGAGGGTTTGTCACCAGCATGATCTCTAAACGCTGACGACAAAGGCCAATGTGAGCTTGTGGACCATACTTCTAATATCTTGGGAATACCAAGACAATCTCGAAGAAGGTGGTCACCCTTAAATAACATGCATTGAGAAAATTTAACTTTACAGGGTTGATTGGAATATTTTTCCATACTAGTTGCATTCATAGCAATGGTTTCTTGGTTTCCCCTGCTTATTTTGCTTCTTCCTCTTCATCCTTTTATTCTTCTTCTTAGCTTCTTGGTCACTAGAATTAAGACTTTCACTAGGCAAAGAGGAAGAAAGGGATGAAGAATAATAGGTGAAGAAGGCAAAGGGTCAACTTTAGGATCAATATAAGGTTGATGTTGTTCAGGTGGAGGAGAGATTGCTTGAGAAGCAGTTTGGGCATTCAGAACCATAGGGGTAAAAGACAACCAAACTAGAAAACCAGTGGTAAATCCGGGAAGGGACAACATTGCAATATAAGAAGCACCAATATTCTTGAAAGAAGGAAAAGGACCAAGATTCTCGTCAGAGGGGTTTCCTTGATTGCTAGACTTCGGAACTATTGACATTAGTCTTAATATAAGATATACTAAGGTGTTGTTCCATGGGGAGGATGTTGTTCCACTATTAATTAATTGATTTTATAAATTAAACACACAAAGAAAACAAAGGGTTAACTTGGCATAAAGGTTTAATAAGAAACCGTGAATTTCAATGTACAGCTTGGCAAACTAAGGACTTAAAATACATGCAGGCAATATCTTCAAATGTTGTGTTCGGCGTATCAATGTATACAAGGTGGTCAAATAAGTTACCTATGGATGGATAGAAACCTATAGGGGATTCCCAAAATATACTCCACGGTACGTGCGAGTGTAGTCCGTAGTAGTGTTGTCAAATGCATAACCATTTAATGAGAGCATTCCAATATACTTTTCCTGGATGGAACACAATCCAATATACCTAAAGGTATACAAAATATGATCCTATACACTTACATACATGGAATGGGATATCACCCCTGGAATGCAACACTGGAAAAAAATGACAGCTCCTACGTTTAATGACGTCAGATCACATCTCTGGCCTAGACCTATAAGTGTGTCATTAAGTTTCAAATGCTCCCTAGGTTAATTGAGATGAATTTTTCTATTTATCTTTGATTAAGTTTTGATTTCAACGCTCAAAAATCAATGTCACTTGAACACAATGTTGGGACAAGGTCCCCTAAGGTCAATTTTGGGGAAAAAGTCGAAGTTTTGGGGCTGAAAGCCCAAGATTTTGTGATGTAAAGTGTAAAGTCTCCACAAGTTATGATTGCAAAGCGCGTAGATGTAAAGTGTCAAAAAGGGTTTTTACCCTTCATTTATGTAAATTGTGCCAGCTTTAGGAGATCCACCCATGGTCCGTGGACCATGGGATTGTATAAAAGGGGAAGTCTTAGAAGAGTCTAAGGCAGTAAGTTTTATCGAAGAATGAATGTAATGGGTTAGTAGAAGTGATGAACGAAGAGTCTTAGAATAGAAGAGATGCTCTGTAGTTATGTGCACAGAGGCCTAGAGTAGAGTCTGCAGCTGAGTGCGTGGACCTCTGCAGCTGAGTGCGAAGGGTAGTTTGAGTCTATAAGCATATTCAAAGTATCAATAAAGAGACTATTATGGAAATATCTATGTTTTATTATTTTACTTCTATTATAAATGAATCTGTTTATGTTATGATGAACATTGGGTTTATGATTTAATACTATATTGATTCACAATTATGCATGGTTTACATTGTTATATGAATGAAAGTAATAATATCTGTTTATACGAAGAATATCTTAAGATATTCTAAAGATATCAGACACTGTTACATGGAATTTTGTCATTGTCCCTATACTCCCTGTTCCTTGATCCTGGAGGACCTCTACAGTGAACTCTACATGCTTTCCCTTTATGAAGAAACCCCCATTGTGTCCCTCTTCATGAGCAGCTCAATTCCATTTTGCACCATTTCCCCCGAAACTTTTGTTTTGCCCAATTTACAAGATCAACGCTAATGGCCCTTGTCTTCCCTATGCTGATGTGCAGAGATTAGCACTATCCCTAGCAACGACTGAAGCGACTGAGCTATGTTCTAGTCACGCCGGTCCTGTTATGGAATTTTTTTTAAATATAGAGCTGAAGCTTCCAGCTCTAGAAGCTTCGTAATGGAAGTCTGGTAAATGGTTTGGCCAAATGGGGTCAAGGATGTCAGTTTGGGCTCCTTTCCCCTATAATGATGGAACTACCTCAAGGGATAAGAACTTCTCCCATGAGAAGAGGATCCATCTCCCATCCATTCATCCTATATAAACCTCTCCTTTTCCCAAGCACAATCTAGTGTTAATGTTGGTGAGCTAGTGTTATTTTGGTTTGGAGTAAACAACAAGCTATTCATAGTTGTAGCTCTCTAGTTGTGTGAGGGAGAAATGTGACTTGGTTTGGAGTGAAAACTAAAGGGAAGAGCCTTAAAAGTATTGATGATTGAGGCCATCATGGAATGCTAGCAGAAGTGTGTGGGAACCTGGTCTTGTTAGAGGAGAACAACAACGTCAAGACAATGGTTGTAATCTCTTCTTGTTTCAATATATATGAAACTATCAATTGATTTCCTACATGATTTGTCATCTTAAATATTCATGGCTTAATGTTTCTTGACTTGTTAAGTAGGTTGAATTACAATTTCTCTATTATCACGTTGTTATTTGTTGTTGTTTATATGTTTCAGGTGTTTGAAGAAGGAAAAGAGAGATAGGTGGAGCGAGCAAGCAAGGACATCATCAAATGGGATAAGCATACTAAGAGATAGGCCATGTTAATTGGTTATAACCTAAGGAAATATTCCATAGAATGTATCATTTGTGGCTAGACCCATTATCGGGCTAGAGGAATTTGTTTGTGTCTGCACTTATAATTTTACTTCACCACAAATTGGTGACTCCACTGGCGAGCCCATCCTTTTGTTTGTCTTGTTTTAGATTTCATGATTTTGTGTGAACTTTTCTAGTTCCACTTTTTCCCTTTGGTTCTGTTTCTTTTCCTCTGCTTACTGGTCTGAGTTTGAAATTTATAGTAGCATATCTGGTCCCAGCTTTTATTTTTTTTATTTTTTTCTTGGCTCCCTCGCTTAGTGTGCTTAATTCACTGACAGTAGCACGGATCAATGTGATATGCTGAGAAACAGTCACGCTGACCCCCTTCTTGCACTTGTTGTTAGTTAGGCAGTCGCACTGATGCCTATAAGAATATTAGGGTTCACCCTTGATCTTGGCCAGTGTGTTTTTCTATCATCATTTCAACCCTATAAGTTGTTTAGATCGTCTTCTCCTTGACTAGAGAGATTCATTTAGCTTGGTTTGTATGCTTTCTTGGTTTATCCCACCCTCTAATGTGTTAAGCTTGGCCCTATGTGAAGTTCGTGTTTTTATTTTTTATTTATTTTTCTTTGAAACCCTCGATCAGCTCTATTTCTGGCCAAACAATCGCGTCGATCAGGCCTATCAGCTCTAGTTTTAGCCTGAAAGTCATGATGATTGTGCTTATTAGTGCTACTTTTGGCCCAAAAGTTGCTCCAACCTATGAGTTAAGAAGAATCAGAATTTCTCCCATTCTAGTGCCTGTGTGTCTTGACCCTCAGACTCTCTTTCTCCGCCTAGAAGTGACTAGGATGCATTGTTTGCTTCATTTTCAATTGAATGAGTGAAAGAGTCTCATTTGTTCTCTTACTACGAGTGTTGCTTTTCTTGTTATGAGCATAGATTACAATGCTTGGTTTTTCGATTGAAGAATTTATGTGTATGTTTTGCTCGATTCAGGGAAGAAGTTTCTTTTAGTTTCATTTATCATGCTTTGGATTTGATCAATGTTTGTTTGTTCGGAATTGTGAAAGTTTTCAGTAAAGTTCTTTATGTGAAAGATTCATTTTGCATTTTATGAAAAGAAGAACATCATTCTAGTTTACTTAAGTGAAAGTATTGCATTAGTAGCATCATTAAGAAGCTAAAATTGCAGCATCACAAGCATTGGAAATGAAATGGAACTTCTTTGGTTGTTAAGGGAAGATTAAGTGCATTTAGGACATGTATTAGAGAAAATTTTCATTCCTTGATTGTTGCATTGATTGTGTGCTCTCTATCCCTCAATTTATGTTAACTTTCATCAAAGACAAAGATCTCTTTTCTCATATAGCTACATGTAGGATTCTTTTCAAATGACAACGGTAGGGCCTTGTAATTGAAACCTAATTCAAGATCAACCATTAAAATTTATTGAATTAACCTAAGGAAGCATTGAAACTTAACACTCACATTTAGTGGTATAGGCTAGAGACGTTTTTCAGTGTCTTTAAACCTAGCATTTGTCGTTCGATTCGGCATTAGACAATTCTAGTACGGACTTGTGCTCCCTATACCGTCGAGTATATAATGAGAGACCCACTAGGCTACAATCCTTTATACATAGGAAGACAAGTTTGAAGCCTTGTAAACATGATACACCAAACACAGCATTCGGGGAGATTGCCTGCCTGTACTTCTCAGTTTGCTGGGAGGTATTCTACAGTTCACGGTTACCTCGTAATCCTTTATGCGTAGAGTACCTTGAGTAGTCATTTGATCTTTTTTACTCATTAAACTTAAAACATCATCGAGCACTTTTCCTTTCGAGCTCATTAACTCCGAAAGCGACTAGAGTCATCTTTCATCCTTTTCTCGACTCTTGAAATATGAAAAGGAAAATTTTTGTTTCAGTGTTTTAAAATTAACTTCCCACAGAATATTCCTGGTAGAATTTATCTTCCTTAGTAATTCTTTAGGGTCGATTCCAATGGCAACATTTCTAGAGTCCACCAGTCAAGGGTGCCCCTTAGATGGGAATCCTAGTCCTTTTCCTTCTTTTGGAAATGTTGGTGCTCCTTATATGGCAACATTGTCCCTCCCTGTTGGGTGTGGAGCCTGATTATCTTATGTATTCGAAGGTATCACCACATTGGACCCTAGTTCAAAATGGGGCAACAATACCACCCATAAAATATTCGTTGTAGGGGGTGTCCAAGGGGGGAGGGGGTGGCTGCGACCTTTGGGGAGCCCCCCCCCCACTGGTGGGGGGTTTTCGGGGACAGCGCCCCTGAAGCTAAGAATAGATGTAAAATTGCCTTGTACAAATATAGTAATTTATAGTCAATGTGGGCCGTTCATTAGGCGGAGATCTAACGGCAGAAGTTATGTTTAATTTAGGGTTTTTTACCCTATAAGGCAACCCCTCACTATATATGAGCGAATTGTATTGCGTTTATGTAGATCTATATCCTGAGTGAGAAAGAGAGAGGGGATTGAGAGCTAAGAGGGTGTTACAGTGGATTTTTTGTAGGTTGTATCTCTTCAGTTTGTTGGATAATATAAAATGAAGCACTGGTTGTTTCTCCGTGGACGTAGCCCAAACTGGGTGAACCACATATATCTGTGTCTCTCTTGTTTTATGCGTTTTCTGTGTTTATATTTCTGCAATATTTTATGTGTTCCATTGCTTCGTAATATATAATTTTCTAACAACTGGTATTAGAGCCAAAGGTCTATTTGGCTAATAAACTTGCAGGAAAGAAGGGTTCCTTGTTCGAGTGGGAGCAATGGCGGAAGATGGTAAGTTTAGGGTCGAGAAATTTAACAGCCAGAACTTCTTGCTGTGGACGATGCAGATGGAAGATTATCTGTATCAGAAAGATCTGTACCTACCATTGGGCAGAAAAACAAAGATGCCAACGGGTATGATAGATGAAGAATGGAACCTTCTCGATAGAAAGGCAATCGGAATAGTACGATTTTGCCTCGCAGCGTCGGTTGCCTTCAACATTTCGAAGGAAACAACGATAGAGGGTTTGATTAAGGCATTGGCGAAACTATATGAAAAACCCTCGGCCTCAAACAAGGTATTTTTTATGAAACGTTTATTTAATATGAAGATGTAAGAAGGTGGATCTATTGTGGACCATTTAAATGATTTTAATACTATTACAAGTCAGTTAAGTTCTGTAGGGGTAAACTTTGATGATGAAGTTAGAGCTCTGTTATTCTTTTGCTCATTGCCAGAAAGTTGGAATGGTTTAGTAATGGCCATTAGTAACTCTATTTCTGGATCAAGTACTTTAAAGTTTGATGATGTTGTCAGTGCTATCCTTAGTGAGGAAATGCAACGGAAAAGCTTCGATGAGACATCGGGTAATGCTTTAAGTGAAGAGTCTAGGGGAAGAAAAATGGAAAGAGGAAAGAGCTCAGGATATCACAGTAAATCAAGGAAAGGCAGATCCAAGTTCAGATTGGGGATAATGTGCTGGAAATGTGGAAAGAAAGGACAGCTAAAGAAAGATTGTAGATCTCGGAAGGGAAAAGAAGGAGATGCACAATAAGAAAACAATCATGAAGCAAATGTGACAGGTGAGGTGTTACAAGATTTTTTGATTCTTTCTTTCGAAAATATTACTGATTCCTGGGTGGTAGATTCAGGGGCCTCATTTCATGCCACACCTGATAAGAAATACTTTCATGACTGTGTTTAAGGAGATTTTGGACAAGCCCATTTGGGTGATGATAAACCCTATAAAATTGTTGGAATGGGTAAGGTTCTTGTAAAACAGCAGAATGGAAACTGTTGGACACCTAATCCTAAAGGGTTAGCGAGGAAGCCGAATGGACAAAGCAGTTCAAGAGACCTTGGGATGTGAATCCCAACGGTCACCAAATGTACTATAAATGTATATCAGATTGTTAATAAAAAGGCAATGCATGCTTTATCTTTCTATTTGTTTCTCGTTCACCATGTTTGTTTAACATGGTATCAGAGCCATGATGTATGGCCTATTTTCCCTGAGCAACTGATTTGAGTTGCCTTGAATAGCGCTGGCCTAGTCTTCTGTAATGCTCCATTAATTCTGCCATCCCTGTGCTGTACCTGCGCTCTGCCATATTCCATATATAAAATCCTACCCCCCTCCACAGCCGCTGCCACGTCTGAACGCTGCATTACCTGCGCTCTCTGGCTCTCTATAAACATTTCATACAAACCGCTGCTTGGTATACATTGGTGTCAGTGACCTGTTTTCTGATTGCCTATTCTGACATGCTACCAAATTCACTGCAAACGAATGAAAATGCCGGACTTGTTGGTGCGTTGATAGACCGTGGTGCCACTAGCATAACCGTGGTTCCAAGTCTTGTGGTGTTGCGTGGTTCTAGAAGCTAATTCTTATTTCAGTCTTCGAAGAATTTTCCAGAGATCTTTTCTAGGTTAGAATGAGCTTCAACATAGCACCTTGTCGATGCCGCCTGCTAAAGTACACGGGTTTAAAGGTCAAGTTGCAAGGTATTCATTGAAAGAAAAATAGGAAAACAAACGATTTTATGTCTTGCTTGCCTTATATATTTAAATGCAGTACCTCCATATTTATATTAAACTAGAACGAAAAATTTGCTACTGTTCTACCACTTTATATTTTTAATTGTCGAATTTCTTCGAGCCCGAGATGAAAAACCCCTTCAAAGCTTTCTCAGCGTACCTTACCTCTGCTTTAGAATGAGGTTGTGACTCTTTGCAAGCTATTGTTTGAGATTGTTTTAAGTATTTTATCACTAAAGAAGAGAAAAATTACCCCATCCGTGCATTTCTTTTTTATTTACTGAAATATTTAAGAGTTAGGCATACTCGTTCAGAGCATAAAGAAAATGGAAAGACGTACAGACTCTTTCTATTTCACGCAAAAAAATGCGTTGGTGTGAAAACTGCTCTGTGTGACCTGCGAAAGTTACGGATGCAGTAAAAAAAAAGAATTACGTTTCAAGATATAACGACGCTACTTCTTGATCCCAAGGCATTCCGGAACACCATTGGCATATTCGTCGACAGATACAAGGACAAGGAAATTTCAGTTGCTGGCTGGAACGCATGAGACAGATGTATGAGGCTACGAATAAGGCGTTAAAAGCGTGATCGATGCGCTGAACGTTGAGCTCTGCTTATTGTAACTGTTGGTGCGTTCATCCCTGTCCGTTAAACCAGCTATGCAGTGAGCATATGCATTTTTAGATTGTTGGAAGTTTGTATCTCTGAGTTAAAGACCTTGGCGCTGCGTTAACTGGGAAGCCATATCATTCAAACTCCGTGTATGTGTTAGTTATGAACGCTGTCTTGGAATACAAGCATTCATTTCTGTGCGCTTTGAAGTAAATATATTGTATTAAATTGATTTGTGTGTGTTCAACCTTTGCTATATGTGCGTTGAATACTCTCCAAGAAAACTTGTTATTGGCAGCTCATAGATCTCTATGCACTAAGAAGTTGATGGGTTGGTATGATGCTCTAAATTGAGCCACTTATATGTACAATGAACATCGTGCTCCCCTTCTTCCCTGAGCAATAGAGCATTAACTTTTGGTCATTCATTGGCGCATTTGCGATGAACTGTGAACCATTGAGTTTGTGCTTAATGTTTTTCTATAAGGATGGGGGTTTACAGTCGTCATGACTTTCCACGCCCCTGAAAGAGTGGAAAAGACGTAAGGAGCTAAGAGATGCCCTTGGATGAACCACTCCCTCTATGAATTAATAAATGAACACGAACCAGCGGCCTGCAATATGAGTGATAGCATTCAAATGGATATGTTTTGTTAGCGATTCGACAACAGTCTGTTGTAAGTAACTTGGTCAATTTTAAGGACACAAAAAAAAAAAGAGATGAACCTGGAAGCAAATTGAATACAAGAATATCCCTTTGTTTGCTGTGTTTCGAGCCGAAACGAAAGCAAGGTATCCTGTTTTTGCCCATCACAAAGCATTTCTAATAATTTCTTTGGGTTGGAGCTGCTGCTAGCTGACGAAGACAAGGAGGCCTGTAACAACAGCGAAATTTAGGCGCTGTCGGGTTAAACAGGTCAACATCTTCTGTATGGAATGGGTAGAACGAACTGGAAAGAAAATATGACTGTCTTGGCGCTGGAAAGGCTGTATGAACAAGTTAAAGATTGAATGCTGGCATTTAAGACTATAGAAAAAGGGAAATTGCAATATAATTACAAAGGTGCAGACACTGAAAATCATCTGATAGAAATTACAATTGCAGAAGTAAAATTTAATGAAGCATTTGGGACTTAAGGATGGAAACTTGAATTGAATAAAAAGTAAAGACTTGCGCTATTGGAGTGGTATTAAACACATTGGGGCATTTGTTTTGTGAATTTTGATTGTGAACTAAAAATCAGATGGAAATGAGTAATGATGTTTAATGGATGAATTGAAGAACTTCCATATGTACTGTTGAAATTGCCGAGTATTGAGGTTTTTGATTTGTTTAAAAAAAAAAATATCTATATCTATACATATTACTTATACATAGATATATTATATATATATATATATATATAGTTATTATATATATATATATATATATATATATATATATATATATATATATATATATAATGGCTAGAATCAGTGAAGTATTAGAGTTCCTTAAAACTCTAATGTCGTCTACTACTCATGATACATTAAAAGTCAGCAAAGTTTCTCTCATAGATATTCAGGTCTGTCTACAAAATGCATAGGAGAATATTGAGTTTTTGCAGCTTGAGACAAAGCTACAGCAAGAAGAATTAAAGCAGTGGAGTCATCATTCTGAACCTGTTTCTGTTCAGAAGATTGAAACAGACACCCATAAACAGCAAGTTAATAATGCAGCAGTTGTACATGCAGATGCAGAAACTCAGTCTGCACTTCCCAAGCCCATCATTAGAACTCGGGAACAGCTTGTCCACAACAAGCACAGAACCAGTCTTGGTTATGACAAGGACTTGTCCTTTCATATCCTAGACTACTCAAAACCCATTCAGTTTCAGAGTGCTGGATTCATCCATGACAGTTCACCTGCTCCTCATGACAGTTCATTGTCAGCTATTCCAGACTCTTCCTCTCTTCCATAGCAGTAGCAACAACAACAACAGATCGTAAAATGCCAACACTGTGATCGAGTTGGCCATCTGAAAGATCACTGTTTTGATCTTCATCCATGTAAGCACTGTCATAAAACCAGTCATTCTTCAAATAGATGCTTCAAAAACAATCGTCCTGCAAGAACAAAGATTCATCTAGGATGGAT
>APFE030677355.1:166887-235990 GCA_000404065.3 Pinus taeda
AGGGGGGGAAATGATGGTCATCTACAAGCTTCAAAGCCACATCAAGTGAGCCTGAGCCACAACCTGCCACACCAGTTTCAGAGTTGTAGCCAGAGACACAGATATCCGTGAACATCCCTTCAGTAGGCAATCTGGGACACTTCCTCTAGCAGAAGACTTCAGCTTCTTGCCAGTTTTGGAAGAGTTTCGGAGACAAAATTGGGAACACTTCCTCTAGCAGAAGACTTCAGCTTCTTGCCAGCTTTGGAAGAGTTCCAGGAATTGCATAAGCATTCCAGAGTTGTTGGCCATCCTTAAACCATCACAGGTTGAGACTTCCCTTTTCAAGTTGAAGTTTTACCTTTTATGCGGGTGAGGCCTCCCTTTTATGGTTGAAGGTTTCCCTCTTTAAAACAATAGGATCACTTCCTCTAGCAGAAGACTTCAGCTTCTTGCCAGTTTTGGAAGAGTTCGGGAACTGCACTAAGCGTTCCAGTGTTGGTGGCCATCCTTAAACCACTGCCCTTTATACAACATTTCAGAGAGCACATCAGGGCCTAGTGTGCCATGCATTGCACATTTTTTATTACAGCTCTTTTCTTGGACTCATACATAACCCTTCGGATTAAGGGGGGAATGTTGGACACCTAATCCTAAAGGGTTAGCGTGGAAGCCGAATGGACAAAGAAGTCCAAGAGACCTTGGGATGTGAATCCCAACGGTCACCAAATGTACTATAAATGTATATCAGATTGTTAATAAAAAGGAAATGCATGCTTTATCTTTCTATTTGTTTCTCGTTCACCATGTTTGTTTAACAGAAACCAATGGCTACTAAAGGAGGTAAGGCATGTTCCAGATCTGCAGAAAAATATGATTTCAACAGGGCAGTTAGGCGGCAAAGGTTGTGTGACAACTTTCACAGATAAAGCTTGGAAGATCACCAAAGGATCCCTCGTAATAGCAAAAGGTGAAAATGTTGGTACATTGTATTTATGCAATCGTATTTCTAACTCTGTTAATGCTTTAGCTTCCAAAGGAGCAGATGCAGCATTATGGCATCATAGGCTCGAACACATGAGTGAGAAGGGGATGAAGATCCTTCACTCAAGGGATTTGTTTCCGGGTTTGAAGAATGTTGATCTGGACTTCTGTGAGAATTGCATTTATGGAAAACAGAAGACAGTCAGATTTCTCAAAGTTGGGAAAGAAAAGAAGAGTGAAAAATTAGAGCTTGTGCATACAGATGTATGGGGACCTGCTCAGGTATCATCTCTCGGTGGCTCTCATTATTATGTTACTTTTATTGAACTAGAAAAACTTGGATCTATTGTATTAAGAATAAATCTGATGTATTTGATACTTTCAAGAAATGGAAAGCTTTGGTTGAGATTGAGACAGGAAAGAAATTGAAGTGTCTTAGATCAGACAATGGAGGTGAATATTGCAGCAAAGAGTTTGATAGGTACTGTTCAGAGCATGAAATTCATAGAGAGAAGACAGTTCCAAGAACACCACAAGAAAATGGTGTGTCAGAAAGGATGAACAGAACAATCATGGAGTATGCAAGGTGCATGAGATTGCATGCAGGATTGCCTTTACAGTTTTGGGCAGATGCTGTTTATCTAATAAATAGAGGGCCTTCAAGTTCTTTTGATGGCGGTGTTCTAGAGAAGCATGGACAGGTAAAAAGGTAAACTACTCTTTTTTAAAGCCTTTTGGTTGTGAGGCCTTTGTCCATATTGATAAAGAAAATAGAACAAGCTTGAGGCAAAGTCAAAGAAATGTACCTTTATTGGATATGGTGTTAATGATTTTGGTTATTGCTTATATGATTATGAAAATCACAAAATCATTAGGAGCAGAGATGTAATATTCAATGAAAAGGTCTTGTATAGGAATCAGTTGCAGGAAAAGAAAAGAAACAGGAAAAAGAAAACAAGGAATACACAGTTCTTGATGAGATCACTGAAAAAGTAAAGGTGCCTAAAAATAATAATAATCAACAACCACAACAACAGCAACCACCACAACATCAATAGGCACCCCAAACACCTGAAAGTGGTGTTATAAGATCCACCAGGATAAGTAGGCCCCCTGAACGATACTCTCATTCATTATATTATTTATTGTTGACTAATTCTGGTGAACTTAAATGTTATGAAGAAACAATGCAGGTTGAAAACAGGAAGAAGTGGGAGCTAGCCATGGAAGAAGAGATGGAATCCTTAATGCATAACCAGACTTGGGACTTAGTCAGGTTGCTTGTAGGTAAAAATACATTACAGAATAAATGGGTTTACAGGTTGAAGGAAGAAGATGGATGAAAACAGAGGTACAAATCTAGACTTGTGGTGAAGGGGTTTGCACAGAAGAAAGGTATTGATTTTGATGAAATATTTTCTCCTGTCATTAAAATGACTTCAATCAGAACTATTCTAAGTCTAGTAGCAGCTAAAGATTTGCATCTTGAGCAATTAGATGTAAAGACAACATTTCTCCATGGGAATTTGGAGGAAGAGATATATATGCAACAGCCATAAGGATATGAGGTAAAAGGGAATGAGAAACTAGTGTGTAGGTTGAAGAAGAGCTTGTATGGCTTAAAACAAGCTCCAAGGGAGTGGTATCTAAAATTTGACAAGTTTATGTCTAAACAAGGTTATACTAGATGTCACTCTGATCATTGTGTTTATCTGAAAAAGAAAAATGATGGCAACTATATTATATTGTTATTGTATGTATATGACATGCTTGTTGCAGGGTCTAACATGCAGGAAATAAATGTGTTGAAAAGAAAATTGGCAAATTCATTTGCAATGAAGGATTTGAGAGCTGCAAAACAAATCCTTGGAATGAGAATAACTAGAGACAGGAAAAATCGCAAACTAACATTCTCTCAGAATGAGTACATACAAAAGGTGTTGGAAAGATTTAATATGCACAATGCAAAACCAGTTAGTACACCTTTTTCTAGCCATTTTAAACTTAGTAAGGAAATGTGCCCAAAGACTCAAGAAGACATGGATTATATGTCTAAAGTTCCATATGCTTCAGCAGTTGAAAGCTTAATGTATCCAATGGTCTGCACAAGGCCTGATATTGCACATGCAGTGGGTTTTTTAAGTAGGTACATGAACAATCCAAGAAAGCAACATTGGATGGCAATGAAATGGATTCTCAAATGTTTGAAAGGTACCACAAATCAAGCATTATGCTTTGGTGGTTCAAACATTTCTCTACATGGATATTGTGATGCAGATATGGCAAGTGACAGAGATAATAGGAGGAGAACTACAGGATATGTATTTACTGTAGGTGTAACAACTGTCAGTTGAGTTTCAAAAATCCAAAGTGTTGTTTCACTTTCAACAACAGAAGCAGAGTATGTTGCTGCTACAGAGGTTAGTAAAGAAATGATTTGGTTACAAAAGTTTTTGGGTGAATTGGGTAAGGAGCATGATATGGGCACATTATACAGTGATAGCCAAAGTGCCATTCATCTTCCAAAGAACTCAGCATTTCATTCTAGGACTAAACACATACAACTCAAGTACCATTTCATACAATCAGTGTTGGAAGATGGAGAGTTGAAGGTTGAAAGGATACACACTAACCAGAATCTTGCAAATATGATAACAAAAGTTGTAACCAAGGAGAAACTGATAATATGCTCAGTTTCAATTGGTCTTCAAGTATGATGAAGAAGATGAGAAATAGCCAGATCCAAAGAGGAGTCATTGTCCAGCAAATAAAGCAGTGGTGGAGTTGCTATAATCAGTCTCCAAGTGGTAGATTGTTGGGTGTGGAGCCTGATTATCTTTTGTATACAAAGGTATCACCACATTGGACCCCAATTCGAAATGAGGTGGCAATGCCACCCATAAAATATTCACTGCAAGGGGGGTCCGGGGGGGCCGGCTACGAACTTTGGGGAGCCCCCCCCCCTTGGCAGGAGGCTTCAGGGACAGCACCCCAAAGCTAAGAATAGATGTAAAATTGCCTTGTAAAAATATAGTAATTTCTAGTCAATCTGGGCCATTCATTAGGCAGAGATCTAATGGTATAAGTTATGTTTAATTTAGGGTTTTTTGCCCTAGAAGGCAACCCCTCACTATATATGAGGGAATTGTATTGCATCTATGTAGATCTGTATCCTGAGTAAGAAAGAGAGAGGAGATTGAGAGAGAAGAGGGTGTTACAGCGGATTTGTTGTAGGTTGTATCTCTTCAGTTTGTTGGATAATATAAAAGGATGGACTGGTTGTTTCTCTGTGGACGTAGCCTAAACTGGGTGAACCATGTATATCTGTGTCTCTCTTGTTTTATGTGTTTTCTGTGTTTATATTTCTACAATATTTTATGTGTTCCATTGCTCCGTAATATATAATTTTCTAACACTCCCTGGGTTAACCATTGGTTTACCTATCTGGTTATTTTCAACCTCGGTAATCCCTAATGTCCCAACTCCTACCCCGCCATCTCCTTCATTTGAATCACATCACATTGATTCTAAGGTTGAACTCTCCCCTTCTTCCCCTATTTCTTGCTCTTCCTTTTCTACTTCTCCTGGTGAAAATTTGAAATCCGGTAACTAGGAGGCTAAGAAGAAGAAGAAGATGAAGTCAAATAAGTGAGAGGCTAACCGTATAGCTATTACTCCAAATGCACCCCCCGTCAACAAACCTTCTGCTCCTTTGCAGAAGGTAAAATTCCCTTTCATGTTGTGCAAGGGTGAACATCTCCTTCGAGACTATCGTGGCATTCCCAAAGTCTTAGAGGTATGGTCTCAAAACTTGAACCGACCATCCCCGTCGACCTCTGGAGATCATGTCGATGTTATGCCTTCAGCTAATCATGGTAAGAATAAGGGAAAGATTAGATTCCTCTATAGGTTATGTGAAGGAGAACATCTTCTTCACCTTTGTCCACTTATGGATAAAGCTTCCAAACTTTTGGAAAACCTTACAGCTCCTCCACCCAACTTCCTGTTGGTTATTAGAGGATTTCTTTTGACCCTCTCCCAATTGCTAAAGAGATTTACTTGGATTCATCTCTTGCCATTCCTGCTCTTCCTGAGTGAGACTCTCTTGTGTCTATTCCCGACCAACCATTGGTCAAAACGAGTGTCGACTTGGTTCCACCACCAGTTGCTCACTCTATTCTGGAAGAGAGTGGTGATCATACTGCTCATGTTCTTCTTGTCTCCTCAGATTCTCATGAATCAGAGAGTGACCCTCCCATCTCGATTGTTCAAGAGAGTCCTTCTCCTATTCTTGTACAACATGGGGGTAATCATATGATACCCCCACCAAGTAGTTTTGTCATCTCTTTTGATTGGGGGCCATTGATGACTTTCTACCTTCCACCTTATGTGCCTTTCCATATCACAGTACAAGCCTATAATATGGTAGTACATGGCACTATATTATATGAAGGTGCATCTGTTAGCATCATGTCTTCTAGTACTTGGCAAGCTTTGGGTTCCCCATAGCTTGTGCCTATCGCTTAGAATCTGTTGGATTTCAACAGAGGAACCAGTCAACCCTTAGGGGTCCTTCTGAAGTTTCCTATTACTTTGGGAGGAAAGACTGTCTATATAGACATGATGGTAGTCCAAGGTCCCTTAGATTTCAATCTTCTCCTTGGATGTGACTATGTTTATGTCACGAGAGCTCTTGTTTCTTCACTTTTTCGTGTGGTTTGTTTTCCACACGGAGGGAGAATAGTGACCATTGATCAATTGTCATTCATTGGTCACAAGGCACCTCCTTTGCAACCATCATCCCCTATCGGCTCTTATTTTCAAGCAGTACCTTCCACACCATAGGTCAATTATGTGGCTACCCCTTCTGTCTCCACATCTGTTGATGATCACTCAAATGGGGTAGTACATTATGTACTGGGGGCATTGGAACCTGATCTTTCTTTGGTACCAAATGGCATCTATTCCTCCTAGAGCGTGGTTCTTCCGTCTAATGAAGACCTCTTGGGAGCCATGTTCTTGTATGGCTCCTGAATAGATGTGTGAGGATGGTTCCCAGTCTTGTGTCAACCTTGTTAAAAAATGAAACAAGGGCCATGAGCATAATTCTTTGTCTTGTGACAAGCTCGTTAAAAAATGAAACAAGGGTCTTGAGGATAGTTTTGTTACTGTGTCCTTGATTAAGATCTCGTAAAATCACAGTCAAGTCTTTCATGGATCTTGAATGTGAACCATCATTCCATTCACCTAGTTGAATGAAATGAAGCTTGGGGGGCATGTACCTCGAATTGAGTCATTATGCCAGGGGCATGCAAACTTATTCCAAGCATAGTTTTTCATTTCAAGATTGTGTAAACATGAAACTAAATCCAAGCAGAGTTCTCCATGGTTCAAGCTTGTGTAACAATGAACCCATGCCTAATTTACATCCCATGATTGCCTTTTTATCACCTAATTCCTGATGAACCCTTGTTGTTTCATTCCATCGCCACCATCTCTTTGGCAGATCATATGCTTTCACTTGGTTGTTTTTCCTTTCTTGAGGAACCACAACGATGACTGGTTTTGTTAGCCAGCCTCTTGACCATTACAAGTTTTGAGCAGTTCCTCCATTGTCAGAACCAGTTGCTACACTTTGTACCACTCGTTCCTCCAGGACAAGTCACCTTTAAGCTCTTTTCTGACTCGTAAAAAATGAAAATATTTTCGAGTATTTTTCCCTTTTGACTCGTAAAAGAGAATAAAAGCGGGGGTCCACTTTCAAGCTCTTTTCCAACCCTTTAAAAACGAAAAGATAGCCAAGTCCTTATCATTTCGAACTCATTAGCGAATGCAAAATGTCGTGCACCAAGTATAATTTTACCCCTTTTTTGGGCCAGGATGCACTATTTACAAAAAAGGTACTCCTTGACTGAAATGGTCAAGTGGTTCTCTCAAGTATCGTTCTTCTACCTATTCAGACTTGAGAGACACAAATGTATGAAAAGGGACCATGTGGAGTTTTCGTTTACGTGTCTTTTTCAAACTCTCTAAACATGGAAAAATATCGAGTTACACATTTTTCAAACTCGTTAAAATATTAAATGACATCGGATTCATCACCATGACGAACATGAGCTTCTCCTTCCTGGGGCTCTTTAAGCATACTAGGTCGAATTCGTCTGAAGGATGAACTTACAGTACAAGCATATGTTATCCCCTTAAATCTTGCGATTAAAAAATAATTGGGGTATCTGCTAGAAATGGTGGGGGGAAATTTGGAAATCTAATTAGTTTTGTCTATAGCTCACTCTTGAAGATGACACTTTTTGGTTCGTGTCAGGTTGGGATATCCTCCTTTATATCGTTGACCTTCCTAGGTTGGGCCATTCATTTTTTCCTTCCATCTGATCTCTGCCACTTCATCACAACCACCGATCCTATGGATCCAAAAGCTTCCAAAATTCCATTTGCACCACCGATTTGTTTAAGAGTTGTCCTTCTGCAGTTACATTTGCCTTTGATTCTCTATATCACCCAAAATCAATTTGCGTCCTTTTATCTCGTGTCGATGATGTGGGAAACATTATGGCCCTCCTTCGACACGGCCCTTTCTTATCAACTTTAGCTCATTATCTGGGAAGTTGACCAAGATACTCCCTTCCAGTACCTTAAAGCTTGCATGCCCTAATGGCAAGTTCTTTGCACTCAATGACAAGTTCACATCATTAGCTTTCGATCTTGTGATTTCATAGGTGTTCAACTTCAGTTTCTCTATTGACATTTCATGGATTGTGTTGATAGTACCTTGAGGACCATTGTCATTATTGGTGGTTTCTCTCACGCTTGTTAATAGTTTACATCATTGATTGGTAATCAAGAGACTTTCTAGCATGTTCTACGTAAACACATTTATTCACATGTTAGAATTTGTACTTTGATCGGGTCATGTTGGAGTGCAAGACCCTGGACTCATATCACAAAAGTCTAGGTTGCGAAGTGATGTGACATGGGTATGTTGATATGCATGTCTCTTTAAGATGGATGGTTGCATCCATGCCATGATTCATTTATCATTTGACAGAGTTCTCAGTTATGTATATGTATATGTATATGTACTTGCTTGCAGGTTTTCCGGTGGTAGACTACGGTTCCCCGCACTGATTCATAAAGAATTTCATCCCTCACTCTAGGTTGACCTTCACACTTTAGGGGGCATTTGTTACAAAACATTTTGTCACTGTCCCTGTACTCACCATTCCTTGATTCGGGAGGACCTCTATAGTGAACTCTACATGCTTTCCCTTCATGAAGAAATCCCCATTGTGTCCCTTTTTATGAGCAAATAAATTCTGTTTTGCACCATTTCCCCTGAAACTTCTATTTTTCCTATTTTACAAGACCGATGCTAATGGCCCTTGTCTTCCCCATGCCAATGTGCAGATATTATCAATGTTCCTAGTGCCTACTAGAGTGACTGAGATTTGTTCCAATCGCACTGGTCCTATTATGGAAAGTTTTTTAAATATAGAGCTGAAGCTTCCAGCTCTAGAAGCTTCGTAACGGAAGTTTGGTAAATGGTTTGGCCGGATGGGATCGAGGATGTCAGTTTGGGCTCCTTTCCACTATAATGATGGAACTACCTCAAGGGATAAGACCTTCTCCCATGAGAAGAGGATCTGTATCCCATGAGAAGAGGATATGTCTCCCATCCATTCATCCTATATAAACCTCCCTTTTTCCCAAGCACAAGCTAGTGTTAATGTTGGTGTGCTAGTGTTATTTTGATTTGGAGTAAATAACAAGCTATTCATATTTGTACCTCTCTAGTTGTGTGAGGGATAAGTGTGATTTGGTTTGAAGTGAAGCCTAAAGGAAGAGCCTTAAAATTATTGTTGATTGAGGCCATCATGGAATGCTAGCAGAAGTGTGTGGGAACCTGGTCTTTTCAGAGGAGAACAACAACGTCAAGACAATGGTTGTAATCTCTTCTTGATTTAATATATATGAAACTATCGATTGATTTCCTACATGACTTTTCATCTTACATATTCATGGTTTAATGTTTCTTGACTTTTTAAGTAGGTTGAAGTACAATTTTTCTATTATCAAGGTTGTTCTTTGCTGTTGTTTACTTGTTTGAAGTGTTTGAAGAAGGAAATGAGAGATAGCTGGAGTGAGCAAGAAAGGACATCATCAAATGGGATAAGCATACTAAGAGGTAGGCCCTCTTAATTAGTTCTAACCTAAGGAAATCTTCCATAGAATGTATCAATTATGGCTAAACCCATTACTGGGCTAGGGGAATTTTTTTGTGTCCGCACTTATAATTTTACTTCACCACAGAAACTTAAGCCTATCTAGGAAATAATAGACTGAAGAGTGATTACAAAGGTGGGTAAGTGGTTGATTCAACTATTTAGGGTCAACGAAAGACAGTCATAGACGTTCGTGGAGGTCTAGAGACTGGTAAGACGAAGTTATATCGATAAGCCTCAAGGGCTTATCGCTCTGCATGAAAGAAGATAAAGGGTATACAATGACATCATAACCATATCTGGGTGTAGAAACTTGGTTCCAACACCCCCCCATACTGCTTTAGGTGAGGCATCAATCCTCGCTTCGTGGATTGATGCTGAAAGGGCCAGTAGTGTGGGGATTTGTTTGGCAAACTTAACCCTGAACCTAGGTCAGGACCCACTAAGCCAACAAATGGTTTCGTTGTCGGAACTAGGATTTGCATAAATGAATGTGTGATGTTGCATCACTAGAATGCAACAAAGCAAGAAATTGAAGATTGTGTGGATAGAAAGATCCACGAATTTGCGGCGCAAGAGAACAAGAACCTGCAATTGATGAAAGAATAGTGGTTGGACAGGTATTTGTACATAGAGAGACATTAAATTCTCTTCCGTTCCTTCCTAGTCGAATTATATGATCAGATCACTAAATTGGCAGATGACCAAGGAAGGTGGAGGCTTGACGGTTCGATAGTGTGGACACCGAAGTTAGTGTTGAGATTGGAAGCCTCTAAAGATAATATCGCACACGTTGTCGATCACTGGCTTGATCGTATCATAGGAGGATTTGTGATAGAGTTCACGTTCAATAACTCGGTTAGCTACAGTGAAGCAAAGCTTTGCTTATTCAAAGGACCGCAAGGTAAGTATCTAAGGTCTTTGAATACTTGTATTAAAATGCTCTTGTGTGAAAAGCAGGTTATCCAATTACCTTGATGTTTAGAGCTACACGAAGTGGGAAGTTATTCAGGGATAGAAAGGGAACAAGACCTTAATATAGCCCGTTGATTGAGCCTCCTCTCAGTGATGATGAAGAAGCAGCACAAGATTCTCTGTAGAGCGTTGTCTAGTTAATAAGGCGAGGGTTCCTGCGAATATCGCATCCACCCAGACCACCTCTATCTTCACCTCCACTGCATACGCCTTCGCTCACACTACTACCACCTCCACCACCATTCAATATGGCAAATTTAGTAAAATTACATGTTTTCAAGGGCTTGGGGAATGAGGAACCGGACCAGTCTTGGTTCTTCATGAAGGTTGTGTGGGAAGCCCAGGGCATTACATATGATCAAATGAAGAAAGAAACATTGGTTACTTCTTTATAGGAATGCGCGCTAACATGGTACATTAATTACTACACTAATAAGCCGATGGATGTGTTGGTGGACATTCATACTGTGCTGAATAAGGAATTCAGTAGGCCCAAGTCTGAAGCACAATCAATCATTGGATTAAAGTAGATCATGATGAAGCCTAGCGAGACCACCTGGGAGCTGGATCAGAGATTGAAGTGCAAGATCTATGAAGCTAATATGAATCATACAAATGGGTAGCATCACGAATGGTTTGTGGCTTCACTCTTGCCTCATCTGAAGGTTGCTTTATCACAGCAAAATATTAGGACCCAAGGGGATGCCTTGGAGATTGTGATGAGATTGCACAAGACACAAATTCAATAGGTTTCTTTAGGAGTTGAGTAGATTCACATGGAGTTGTAGAACCTTTGCCTAGAATTCCAAAGTTTGAAGAATGATAGAGGGGCTTGTCTAGAGGTGCGTGAAGAGGTTTGTTGTCTCAAATGTAAGAGTCAAGGGCATGATAAATATCATTTCCCTATCTTCGCAAATTATGTTATAGGAGAAGGGTCAATGCCTCTAAGGCTAGAAGCTCAAGTAGGGCTAAGTACAGGGCCCACGCTGTGGTGTTCTATATGTCAGGTAGCTAGAAAACATGCAACAGATAATTTATGTTTGTTTCAGAAATTTGTACAGACACCACAACAACTCTTCTACAACTTTTGTCAATCAGTAGGCCACAATGAATGCAATTTTCATATTTATGAGTTAATAATGGAGCGAACACCCACATATCGAATGTAGACAAAAACTGGGCCTCCAGATCAAGGCACTAGGGGGCTGCGAGGAGGATATCAGGGGCATGATCGAGGTCAAGGAAAAGGAGGACCGGCGAGAGGTCGAGGGAAAGTTATTTGCTACAATTTTGGAGGTCCATGACACTATGCATGAGAATGCAAGAACTTGACGTGCTTGTCATGTCAACACTGTACCCAATTTGACCACGCGACAAAAGACTACCCTGTATTAATAGATAAGATGTGCAAAAAGGGGACGCAGCCCTAACAACTTACACAGAACCTGTAGATGATGAGGGTTGGACTCTGCGAAGAGGACCCCAATGTGAACGGTGTGTTGTGAAGTGGAATGAAAACTAGTAAAGGTAAGGGAAAGTGGCTTGAAGAAGGTGAATGGGTTCGTAAAGCTCTAGAAAAGGAGGTTGGCTTTGATTTGGAGCACACAAAGGAAACCTTAATGGAAGCAAAGAAAATTTTCGTTGAGGGTTCGACCTCAAGAAGTCAGGATAAATAGTCTGAAGAAATGGACCCATCCATGCTTACTACCTTTTTGGAGACCTGTATGAAGCTGCTATGTGATAGCAAGGCCGTAAATGGATTACAAGAGTTAATCAATAAATGTGCAGGTAATGCTCCTAAGGGATAGCGTGTGGTCAGGAAAATTGGTAAGAATAAGGAAAGAATAGAGCGTGAGATGAGGCTCACCATGAAAATACGAGAGTATGAAATGGACCAAGTTATTCTGGAGCTTGGGTTAGATGTGAATCTTTTTCTGAAACAGACATGGGAGAGAATGGGGAGACTTGCACTACAGTGGTCTCCTATTCAATTGAGGATGGTGAATCAGCAAAACATTATCCCCATGGGAAGATTACAGGGAGTGGCAGTCAATATTGAAGGCACGAGCGCATTGGCGATTTCAAAGTAATAGAGATTGTCGATGACAGCAATCCCTACCCTACGCTCCTTTGGATCGACTAGGATATTGACATGAATGGCGTGATCAATTTGAAGAAGCCAATGATGTCATTTGAAAGAAAACCACTCCACGTAGTAGTACCATTGGACCCTACAAAAGCACTGCGCTATACTGAATCGGCCTACGATTACGAAAGTGATGATGATTTGGACCAAATTTATAAGATAACGATACGAGATCAAGATTGGGTGAATCCCACAATATATGGATGTATTGCATGGGATTGCAAAAGCACCTACACATCAGATTTAGACGAGGAATTAGAACGTTCATAGAATAGATTGCACAAAGTGTCTATGCTATGGTGTAATATGATGACCAAATCACTGTGATGCATATCATCGAAGGTAAGAAGTCTACCTTATTATGATGGTTTAACTGATGTTGATAAATTTTTGGATGAATTTGAAAGGGAAGTGCCAGAGAAGCGTCGCTTCCAAACCTTGGTTTTCGCACTACATGCTACACGCACAAGATGGTGGGGTATGCATAAAGACAATTTCGAGGAATGGTGCGACTACAGAAGACTGATGAGGGTGTGTTTGGTCACCCAAAGGTGCAATTGACATAGAAATATGATGGGAGGAGTGATCTGCACGATCACTTAGCCAAATGGACCGATGCTTATGGAGTATAATTGCAACTGGAGTGGGTGCATATGTTCTGTCACAGCTTGGATGTAATACCTATGAATTGGTACTTGAAGAAAGAGCTCCGCCATGGCACGTATGAATGGGATATTTTGAGACAAGTATTCTTGATGACGTTAAATTTTGAGGATGAATTCAAGTACAATGATGAAGCATTGTAGGAGTTCAAAGCAACGATCTTTAGAATCTCGCAGGCTCCATTTGATTTGATTCAACCAGATTGGATCACCCAGTTGCGCCATGCGCTAGAGTGCTACAATGTGACTACTGAAGAAGAAGAGAAGGATCTAGGTAATGTTAATATCCCTGAGACATAAGGTCACCACGAAGTCGATGGGATGCATATAGAGAATCCTAATATCATTGTGTCGCTGAAAACGAGACAGGTAAACATTGGGACAGAGGTGGAGCCAAAGTTTGTGAAGATAATGGACTAGTGGGACGATGCTATGGTGGTTAAGGTCACTGCGTTACTCTGCAAATACCAAGATTTGTTCCCTACAAAGTTTTTAGACCTGAAAGGGATGCTAGGCGATTTAAAAGTAATGAGGATAACATTGAAACAAGATGTGAAGCCTATGAAACAAAGGTCATATTGCCTTAATCCTAAGTACAAAGAAAGGTTCATCTTAGAATTGGACAAAATGTTGGCAGTAGGAATCATTGAACCAGTGGAGGAATCCGATTGGGTCAGTCCTATGGTAGTTCAGGAAAAGAAGGAGAAGTAAATAAGGATCTGCGTAGATCTTAGGAAGCTAAATGATGCTTGTGTGCATGATCATTTTCCAACTCCGTTCACTGATGAAGTGTTGGATAATGTAGGAGGACAAGAAGCATATTCATTCACTGATGGGTTCTTGGGGTATTCAATTGATTACCCCATTACTATGGTAGTTTTATCCCTTATTAATATTGTTGTGCCCCTATTGTCCCCATATTGTTATTACTGTGCCCCATAGAATCCCTCTATTATTATTTTTGTGCCTTTATATTATTATTGTTAGGTCGACTTGGTTATATTATGACCCCTTAAATTCCTATATATAGAAAGAAGGATTTGTCATTTGAATCATCCAAGAATTGTTCTTTTGTATAATGTAAAGGACGTTGCCCCCTCGAAGAGGCTAAATTCTAAGGCGTTCAACTATCTTTTCTATCTTTTTGTGAACTAGTTTCATAACATTTGGTAACAGAGCTTTGGATTCTAGGGTTTCGCTACGCCAAATAGGTCATCGTGGAATTTTCACTATAACTTTTTTTCTGCGACGTTTCAGAAGCGAAAAAAAAAACCATTTCAGATGAAATCACTCTGAACCTCGGGTCTGAATTTTAGAGTTTTCTGCTATATTTGCGGAGATATGATCTGAGGAAGTTGGTCTTTTTGCAGACTCCTAAATTACATTCCAAATAGGTGACATGGGGAAAATCGTCATAACTTTCTCTCTGAGCATCGGATTGAAATTTCATAAGAAGGTACAGTAAGAGGATGGACTGTAGTTCCTTGTAGATCTTTTTCAGAGCTAAAGGTCAAAATAGTGAGACGTGGCACTTCATACAAGTTCACTGTTTTGAAAATGTCTATAATTAGGTCATCTTGGGAGATTGTACATAACTAGGCCTTGGAGAATCTAAATTCCATTAGACTGGTGGCATTGGAAAGAGGACATAGAGGGCTACTGTAGGTCACAATTTTAGAGCTAGATGATCCAAAATTACAGAGATACATCAGATTCAATATCAAGCTCCTATAAAGTGAAAAAAGGTGTGTAGTTGTTTTTTTAAATTTTTGCATAAGCTTGGTTTGAAAAATTAGTTTGAAGGAATTCAAAGGGCATAGTAAAGCATTATTATCGGTAATTGATGCCATGAGGAAAGAAATGCAAACACCTAGTAAGCAACCTAAAAGCTCTAGCATGACTCATGAAGAAGAGGAAGAATTGCAACATGATATATCAAAATTGCGAGACCAAGTGCAACAAGTGTCACTTGCACAAAAGGTAACAGAATCTAAGATGGATGGTTTAAAGAAAGATGTAGAAGCTAAAATGGATGGTTTAAAGAAAAGTGTAGAAGCTAAGATGGATTTTTTAAAGAAGGGTGTAGAAGCTAAGATGGATGGCATGGAAGCTAAGATGAACGGCATGGACGCTAAGATAAATGGCATGGATGCTAAAATGGATGGCATGGATGATAAGATGGAAGAATTGAAGATAAAATTGAATAAGTTGCTACAAAAAATGGTCACTAATGGTGAAAGGGTAGTGAAGGAAACTGATGATGAGAACAAAAGAAATGTTAATCATGATTTCATAGAATATAATGTTGGATCGAAGACCCACCATATTCCAAAAATCGATATGAGGAAGTTTGATGGCAAGGATCCCGCAACATGGATATTACAGATGGAGCAATTTTTCGATCTCAATAATGTGCAAAACACACAAAAGGTACATATTGCAACATTATATTTGGAACCAAATTAGTTTGTATGGTATCAATGGCTTTTCTCTCATAAGCAAATTATCACTCGGCCTATTTTTATGGAAGAATTGACAGCACATTATGAGGATACAAAGAGCAACACTTTTCTTAGCCAATTGATAAGTCTCAAGCAAAAGGGTTCAATAATGGAGCACATTGAGGAGTTCCAAAAATTGAAGATAAGGGTAAAAAATATTTTAGAGGAGCATAGGATTGATGTGTTCATAGGGACTTTAAAGGATAATATCCAACATGATGTTCGCCTTTGGGAAATTGATTCATTAGAGAAGGCATTCAGGTTAGCAAGAGAAATGGAAAGCAAAATTATGGCAACCAGGAAGCATACCACGCATAACTATAAAGATGGAAGTGTTGTTGCCCTTAGCCTTACACAACCTATAAGGTTGACACAACAACAATTGGAAGACAAAAGAGAAAAAGGGCTTTGTTACAGTTGTGATAGCAAATACACTAAAGGTCATAAGTGTGCTGAGAAGAAATTATTCTACATAGATTGTGAAGAGGAAGAAGGAAAGAAGCAAGAAAGGTCACAAAGCCTACATAAAGAAGAAATGAATCCAACCATATCTTGTAATGTATTGGCTGGAATTACCGCTCCTCAAACCATCAAGATAGAAGGACAAATCAAGAAGAAAAAGGTAATAGTGTTGATTGATTCAGGAAGTACCTGTTATCACTCAGGTTGTTCCCTTTGACTCCTAAGGGAATACGGCCGAGGTAACCACAAATCAAACTTTGGACTGCAGGTCCTAGCCTACCAGCAGTCAGACAGGGCTCTCTCTTTAGGATTTAACTTTGTTTAAGGGATGATTTTAGGCTAGATATGATGCACATGGGTTTTGATTTGGTTTAGTGGGATGGTTGATCTAATCAAACAGAGTTGGCATGCAAAGTGTAAGAAGTTAAAATCATTGGGCATGGAGTCCATGAATGTGAACTGAAAGGTGTGTTTTCTTTGGTAGAAGAGGGGAATATGGAGTAGGATAGCTACACATGGCACAATGATTTATGCTGGAACAAAGATGAAATGGAGGTCAGGGAATGAGAGGCAATTAAGGATCTCTCATCCATCCAAAGAGGGAAAGTGGATGAAAGCTGAATAGGGCAATGAAGAATCCCCAGACATCATTCATATAATGAAGGAAATAGCTTAAACATGCACAATTAAGAATGCATATTCATCACTAATTCAGAGGAAAACATGGAAAAGTTACACGAATTGAGCACAGAGGGCATGAAAACCAATTCTGATCTATTCTTTCTTCCTGCAACTTAGATTATGATATATATATGGTACAGCTATG
This sequence comes from Pinus taeda, assembly GCA_000404065.3. Lineage (NCBI taxonomy): Eukaryota > Viridiplantae > Streptophyta > Pinopsida > Pinales > Pinaceae > Pinus > Pinus taeda. Next base: position 183,660 of record APFE030677355.1, read on the forward strand.
TATAAACTAATAAACAGAGGGAGGAAAGACTTATTGAACCGTGAGCAAGCACGAGAATTCCATACCAAGTTCTTCAGCCATTAAAAGCACAACCAGCCAGTTCAAATGCAAGCATTCCAGCAATCTTTTATTACAGAAGTTCTTAATCTTTACAGTGCAACCCTCAACTGAGAGATCAACCAAACAACCCACCAACCATTATTACATTATTCAAGGTTGTATTTATAGGCAAAATATCTACAAAAAGATCTGCTAGAAGATCTCAGGAAATAAATGCAGTTAACCTAACTTCTCTTGCAAGTAATGTAAAAATATCTATCTAATGCTACGTTGGGGGCAGCTGCTTCAAAAAAAATGAGGCTATCTATCTTTTGTTGTTTTATGCGCTGGCCATTCATCATAACTACATATTGGTCTCTATTCCACCACTCTTGAGTGGCTTTAATGTGCATTAACTGTGGTCTAAGAGCCTTAAGTGGCTTCACCACTTTCTTATTGTTGATCTGATACTCTTTGCCGCTTCACTGATACTCTTTAATTGAATCTGGCTTTCCTCTTTCCTCTGATATGCTTAAACTATCAAATCAACCCTTTTCTACCCTTTGGAGGCAAAAATAACTGCTGAACAATGAGGCTTTCCATTTTGCCCTTTCAAATTTGATTATGGGCCTAATTTTGATTCTGGGCCTCCTAAGCATCAATTTCGCCTTTGCGTGCTTTTCTTTCGGTGGATGACATCAGCATGACGTCAGCGGTATGGCGTGTGACGTCAGCATGGTGATGTGGCAGGGTGACGTGGCAAGATGACGTGGCAGGGTGATGCAGTAGGGTGACGTGGTGCTTACGTCATGCAGGGGGGAAGCGGTATCCGGTTTTAGGCGCACCGCTTTTGGGCACAGGTGGTTTGAGAGGAGGGGGCTCCGCCACAGTCGAGAGGGTGACGTGTGGCAGGAGTACGACAAGAAAATCGCCCATCTCCCAGTCGCTAACCATTGACAGGTTCGGGGGGAGGAAGACCCGCCCACCGTACAGCTTAGGGCACGGGTAATCGGACGGCTGGCGGGACAGGTAAGGTGGCGGAAGGATAGGGACGGGGCCCGCGTTCTGTTCAATGTTTATTTAATCACGCGGTGGGGGTAAACATTAGAAAGGTGGGTTTATGGTTTATGCGGGTTATGTGCACCGGTAGAGTTAAATGCTTTTGAACCTTTGGACAACAAACCAATAATAATGCACGCGGAGGGGAAGGGTTAGGTTAATAGATGAGGGAGGGGGAGGGTTACTACTTTAACCAGGGGTTAAAGTAGCTCCAGGTTTAAGATGCAAAAGGGTTTATATTAGTCCCAAATGGATCAATATCTCCCAACCAGGTTACATAGCTATTATGCTATAGGGTGGAATATGTAATAAAATGGGATTTTTACATAGTTTTCTGTAGAATAGGGGTAAGGAAAATGATTTAAGGAGCTAAATAATAAAGTTAGGAGTTAGTATGACTTGGTGAAGTGGAAATGTAATGGAAATGATGGATTTTGTAAAGATTAATTTTACACAATAAATGTGGCTTCTTTTCATTGAGGAAAGTCAAAACTTGACTTGACATTCCACACAAATGAGCTGAAAGCAGGACTTGTTGGGAAGATCCCAAGGTCCTCAAGGGGATGTTAGTAAATGATTTCTGGAGGAATGAAGGGGAATTTAGTCATGCTTCCACTGTTGTACCATCAAGTCATTGCCTGGTGCTAATGCCATAAATGAGATGAGTCCTTCTTGACAAGACCACAAGTGATTACCAATTTTCTTCTGCAACCTGAAACTACCTACCCAGCCTACTACACCTAACATTTTTCATTCTTTTGTTTTGGGTGCACTTGAACTTGCAAACCCAACTTTACAACTTTTTTTTTTCTACTGTCCTCCTATCTACATCTATACTTATTTCATCCAGGGGCTCAGGTTAGGTTGTTGAGCACCCTTATTCTCTACCTATCTAAGAATCTGCCAAGATTAAGCTGTTTGGACAGATAATGATTCTCTATATTCTACAACAGGAAATTGAAACCAAGGGAGACCAAGATTAAGCTATTTGGACCTCCCTTTAACTGAAAATTCTTCAAAAATGAAATAACTCATCAAAATTGGAATGCAGCAGAGGTACTTAGACTCGCCCACTCTCATGGACACTTCTTTGGCCTGAGTATCAAATATGGAACACTGCAGCCTACGGAGTATGACATATTTGGCATGCAAAACTGCCAATGATGAAAGATGAACACTTACTATGAGCAGGAGGCTAACAGTGGCTCCACTTGGGGATGGTATTTCGTTGTGAAAGGCCAAGAACAATAGGTCACAATGCCTTGATCTTCAGTTATTTGCTGTATTTTGAAAACTTCCCTTTGCTGGTTGCTTTATTTATGAACATGATAGTAGATTTGAAGAGCTTAGGGCCTTCACTTCGGGCTTCAACTACAGCAAGCTTGCTATCCAAACATAAAACTAAAATCCTACCTACCTACCCTAACCAACACTTACTTTGTTGTTAGGTGAAATGAAATAACCAATGCAGCCACTTAAGTATTATAAGCATGAACGAGCTTTGCTGCTTGTGCTTGCTGGTGAGAAAAACTGAGATCTTGCAATATGATATGGATTTGTTAATCTTTGAGAAGATCATAAAATTGCTAACCTTCTTTGCTGAAACAAGAAACTGTACAAAAGGGTCCCACAACATATATACATTATTGCTGGGCTGAATTGAAGAAATGTACAAAATTTTGGGATCATTGTCATGCCTTGGAATAAGGAGATCATCAACATTTTGATGTTGAGGCACACAACCTGCTAATGGAGAAGAGCACTTCTTTACTTCATCATACCCCCTGTTAGCACATGAATCATATAAAACCTGAACTGATATTTGCAATTTGTTACAAGCAGGCTCATCTGACCCTTCACTAATCTGCTCAAGCTGCTCCTCTTCTTCTTTGAAAAACTCAGATGGCTGAACACAAAGAGGCAAGGGAACCACTTGTATCACTTGGTCATGAACAGTCGCTTTCGAAGCTTCCTCAATTTGATATTCAATGGCTCTTTGGGGCTATAAAACTAGAGGCAATATATTTTGAACAATGATTTGAGCTTCCTCTAGATGATCAATGTCAACACTTGTTGATATTGGCTTATTAATTGCATGATAGTTCTCCTTAATAAATTGAAAAGAATCAACACATAAAGGTAAATTTCCTTCGCTGAAATCAAAATTTTCTGCGCTTTCCTCCTTTACTTTACAGCTGAGATAGGCACGTTGATCATTGATTTTGGGCTGCTGATCCTGAATTTTTCTTTCTGCCAAAATAGGCTCTGACTCCTTTGCAAGGCTGATTTGGTCATTAGGCTCATCATCATCATCATACTCATCGTATCTTGGCAAGCAGTTGAAAGAAGAGAAGCTGTTATATTCATATAGTGTATCAGGAGACTGCTCCATCATGTATGGTTGTACGAATATGTCATATGTTTTGTGGTAGGTTTGTTCATGAATGTCATTACTTTCCTCTTGCGAAACATGTGCTCTGGTGCTCTAAACATTCCACTTTCATTGTGATCATTTCCTTTGACTTTTGTAACAGACCATGAAGTTTTTCTTCTTGCTCTGCTTTGCGCTTTTCCTCCCTGATTTTCAGATTTGCCTCTATGTCCATTGCCATGTCCTGCATTTGTTTCATAGTGGACAGGCTCCTTTCTCTTAAACAGAATTCTATTTCTGGGTCAAAAGCTCTTGGATAATGCAATAGAGCTAAATCAGGGGGAGGTCTAATATTCAAAGGCAGAGAATGATAAACTTGATTGAATCGATCATGAAATTATTGAACAGATTCATTTGGACTTCTTTTTAACTGATTATATTCTTCAATGAGCAAGAGGAAATTAAGTTTGATCATCCATCTATCAAGGAAGAGCTTTGAAAACTGCTGAAGATTAGAAATGCTAGCCTCAGGCAATGCTTTAAACCAAGTCCTAACTTCACTTTGCAAAGAAAGGGCAAACAGCCTGATACTAACATCCTCATCCTCCACTTCAAATATATTAAGATAGTCTTCAAAGGCTTGGATATGCTTTTCGCAGTAATATTATTCTCTCCATCAAATCTTGGGAGATACTCAGGATGATTTTTGGGTAGAGGATTAAGCATGGGAGGCAAAACAAGAGGCTTATATCTATCAGGAACTTTACGAGGCACGAGATTATGTACAGAGATTGGCTGAATGGGCTCGATATAAACAAGGATACAATGATTGGCTTTGATATTTGTTTCCTCCTTGGCTGTATGATGATTTTCAGCAGCATTTAAAGGCTGTTGTTCTAATGTGCAAGGAGGTTTTTCAACAACGTTTTCAAAAGGCAAATCATGAAAATCTAATTCAAAATCGTTTTTAAAATACAATATACACAACAAAATTTTATGGAAGAGAAAGAACATGACCTTTTGGATAGTAATCCAGGTCAAAAGCCTGATCTGCTCATATATTTCTCTTGGGTTCATTTCTCCAGTGGAGTCTTTATTATGAGGATTATGTGGAGTCACCAGGTGGATAAGTAAATTAACTTTGAAGGACTTGATCTCTGTCAACCACATAGATCAGGACTAAATATGCAATAAGAAACAAAATATTTTTAGATTTTTTTTATTTTTTTGATTTTTTGTGATTTTTCAAAACAAGTTTAGGACTTATTCGAAAGGAAAACTAATCAAAAATGCTGATTTACAGTAATGAACAGATGCTTTTCCCGAGCAGAGTCGCCATTATGTTATCACTCAGGTTGTTCCCTTTGACTCCTAAGGGAATACGGCCGAAGTAACCACAAACCAAACTTTGGACTGCAGGTCCTAGCGTACCAGCAGTCAAAGAGGGCTCTCTCTTTAGGATTTAACTTTGTTTAAGGGATGATTTTAGGCTAGATATGATGCACATGGGTTTTGATTTGGTTTAGTGGGATGGTTAATCTAATCAAACAAAGTTGGCATGCAAAGTGTAAGAAGTTCAAACCATTGGGCATGGAGTCCATGAATGTGAACTGAAGGGTGTGTTTTCTTTGGTAGAAGAGGGGAATATGGAGCATGATAGCTACACATGGCACAATAATTTATGCTGGAACAAGGATGAAATGGAGGTCATGGAATGAGAGGCAAGTAAGGATCTCCCATCTAGCCAAAGAGGGAAAGTGGATGAAAGCTGAATAGGGAAATGAAGAATTCCCAGACAACATTCATATAATGAATGAAATAGCTTAAATATGCGCAACTAAGAATGCATATTCATCACTAATTCAGAGGAAAACATGGAAAAGTTACATGAATTGAGCACAGAGGGCATGAAAACCAGTTCTGATCTATTCTTTCTTCCTACAACTTAGATTATGATATATATATGGTACAACTATGTATAAACTAATAAACAGAGGGAGGAAAGACTTATTGAACCGTGAGCAAGCACGAGAATTCCATACCAAGTTCTTCAGCCATTAAAAGCACAACCAGCCAGTTCAGATGCAAGCATTCCAACAATCTTTGATTACAGAAGTTCTTAATCTTTACAGTGCAACTCTCAACTGAGAGATCAACCAAACAACCCACCAACCCTTATTACATTGTTCAGGGCTGTATTTATAGGCAAAATCTCTACAAAAAGATCTGCTAGAAGATCTCAGGAAATAAATGCAGTTAACCTAACTTCTCTTGCAAGTAATGTAAAAATATCTATCTAATGTTGCGCTGGGGGTAGCTGCTTCAAAAAAAATGAGGCTATCTGTCTTTTGTTGTTTTATGCGCTAGCCATTCATCATAACTACGTATTGGTCTCTGTTCCACCGCTCTTGAGTGGCTTTAATGTGCATTAACTGTGGTTTGAGAGCCTTAAGTGGCTTCACCGCTTTCTTATTGTCGATCTGATACTCTTTGCCGCTTCACTGATACTCTTTAATTGAATCTGGCTTTCCTCTTTACTCTAATATGCTTAAAACTATCAAATCGCCCCTTTTCTGCCCTTTCCAGGCAAAAATAACTGCTGAACAATGAGGCTTTCCATTTTGGCCTATTTTTCTTAGCTAATCGTGCCTCGAAAACTGCCTCAGATTTTGATTCCGGGCCTCCTAAGCATCAATTTTGCCTTTGCGCGCTTTTCTTTCAGCGGATGACGTCAGCATGAAATCAGCGGTACGGTGGGTGACGTCAGCATGGTGACTTGGCATGGTGACATGGCAAGGTGACGTGGCAGGGTGACGCAGCAGGGTGACGTGGTGCTTACGTCACAAAGGGGGGAAGCTGTATCCGGTTTTAGGTGCACCGCTTTTGGGCACAGGTGGTTTGAGAGGAGGCGGCTCCGCCACAATTAAGAGGGTGACGTGTGGCAGGAGTACGATAGGAAAACCGCCCATCTCCTAGCCGCTAACCATTGACAGGTTCGAGGGGAGGAAGACCCGCCCACCATAGAGCTTAGGGCACGGGTAATCGGACAGCTGGTGGGACAGGTAAGGCGGCGAAAGGATAGGGACGGGGCCCACGTTCTGTTCAATGTTTATTTAATCACTCGGCGGGGGTAAACATTAGAAAGGTGGGTTTATGGTTTATGCGGGTTATGTGCACCGGTAGAGTTAAATGCTTTTGAACCTTTCGACAGCAAACCAATAATAATGCCCGCAGAGGGGAAGGGTTAGGTTAATAGATGAGGGAGGGGGAGGGTTACTACTTTAACCAGGGGTTAAAGTAGCTCTGGGTTTAAGACGCAGAAGGGTTTATATTAGTCCCAAATGGACCAATATCTCCCAACCAGGTTACATAGGTATTGTGCTATAGGGTGGGATATGTAATAAAATGGGATTTTTACATAGTTTTCTATAGAATAGGGGCAAGGAAAATGATTTAAGGAGCTAAATAATAAAGTTAGGAGTTAGTATGACTTGGTGAAGTGGAAACGTAAGGGAAATGATGGATTGTGTAAAGATTAATTTTACACAAGAAATGTGGCTTCTTTTCATTGAGGAAAGTCAAAACTTGACTTGACATTCCACAAAATGAGCTAAAAGCAGGACTTGTTGGGCAGATCCAAAGGTCCTCAAGGGGATGTTAGTAAATGATTTCTGGGGGAATGAAGGGGAAGTTAGTCATGCTTCCACTGTTGTACCATCAAGTCACTGCCTAGTGCCAATGCCATAAATGAGATGAGTCCTTCTTGACAAGACCACAAGTGATTACCAATCTACTTCTGCAACCTCAAACTACCTACCCAACCTACTACACCTAACATTTTTTCTTCTTTTGTTTTGGGTGCACTTAAACTTACAAACCCAACTTTAGAACTTTTTTTTTTCTATTGTCCTCCTATCTACATCTATACTTATTTCATCCAGGGGCTCAGGTTAGGCTCTTGAGCACCCTTATTCTCTACCTATCTAAGAATCTTCCAAGATTAAGTTGTTTGGACAGATAATGATTCTCTATATTCTGTTGGGTGTGGAGCCTGATTATCTTCTATATTCAAAAGTACCGCCACATTGGACCCCAGTTTGAAATGGGGCGGCAACGCCGCCTGTAAAATATTCGCTGTAGGGGGGGTCCAAAGGGGGGCGGCTCGACTTTGGGAAGCCCCCCCTGGCCGGGGGTTTCCGGGGGCAGCGCCCCCGAAGCTAAAAACAGCTGTAAAATTGCCTTGTAAAAGTATAGTAATTTCTAGTCAATCTGGGCCGTTCATTAGGCGGATGATCTGACGGTAGAACTTATGTTTAGTTTAGGGTTTTTTGCCTAGAAGGCAAACCCCTCTCTTTGTATGAGGGTATTGTATTTGAGGCTGTGAGATAGATGTGTATTCTGTGTGTGTGAGCGAGAAACAGAGAGGTGAGACTGTGAGAGAAGACAGAGGATATTACAACGGATTTGCTGTAGGTTGTGTCTCTTCATTTTGCTGGATAATAGAAAGGAAGGACTGGTGTTCGGGTGGACGTACCCCAAACTGGGTGACCACGTATATCTTGTCTCTCTTGTTTTGTGCGTTTTCTGTGTTTATATTTCTGCATTATTTCATGTGTTCCATTGCTCTGTAATATATAATTTTCTAACATATTCTACAACAGGAAATTGAAACCTAGGGAGACCAAGATTAAGCTGTTTGGACCTCCCTTTAACTGAAAATTCTTCAAAAATGGAATAACTCATACTTAGACTCGCCCACTCTCATGGACACTTCTTTGGCCTCAGTATCAAATATGGATCACTGCAGCCTGCGGAGTATGACATATTTGGCATGCAAAAATGTCAATCATGAAAGATGAACACCTGCTATGAGCAGGAGGCTAACAGTGCCCACAATTTTATTCATTGTAAGATAGCAAAAGAATTGAACTACTTCCTATATCTAGCACCAGAGTGTCAAGTGATGGTTGCAAATGGAGGAACGATAAATTTCTTTGGAAAGTGCCATAATATCAAGCTATCCATGGGAGAATATGTATTGAAAAGCCCAATGCTTTCCATTCCAATGGGAGGTGTTGATGTTGTATTAGGATTCCAATGGCTATAATCCTTCGGTACAACAACGTTTAACTTTCAAGAACTTTTCATGAAATTTTATGTGGAAGGAAAGGAAGTTAAACTAAGGGGTACTGCAGGGAAACAGTATGACAAAGCTTCTAAAAAAGGAACAACGAGGTGTAATTACACAATTATTTTTGCTAGATGTTTCCACATTGAATCATCTATTTCTCTAGATCTCCAAAAGGTCTTGGACAATCATTCCAAGGTATTTGAGACTCCCAAAGCTCTCCCACCTATTCGTGATCATGATCATGCTATTCATTTGATTCCAGGAAGAGTTCCTCCAAGCATCAAGCTGTACATATATCCCTATGCCCAAAAGAGTGAAATTGAACGTATGGTCGCAAAAATTCTTGAGGCTGGTATAGTTTAACCTAGCCAAAGTTCTTTCTTTGCTCCAGTAGTATTGGTGCACAAGAAGGATGGATCATGGTGCATGTGTCCGGATAATAGGGAGCTCAACAAGCTCACTATTAAAGATAAGTTTCCCATTCCTGCCATTGATGAATTATTGGATGAATTGCATGGATCAATTTACTTCACCAACTTAGATCTTTATTCAAGATATCATCAAATCAGAATGTAGACTCAAGCAATTTCGAAAACAACATTTAGAACTCACGAGGGTCACTATGAGTTTTTGGTCTTGCCTTTTGGCCTTACCAATGCACCTTCAACATTTCATGGTTTGATGAATTCCATTTTCAAACCCTTCCTTAGAAAATTTGTGTTAGTATTTTTTGATGATATACTAATCTACAACAAGTCTTGGAAGGATCATGTTGAACATGTTGACAGGGTGCTACAACTATTGGAGGAGAAACAATTATATGCAAAAATATCTAAATGTTTCTTTGGAGTACAAGAGGTGGAATATCTGGGTCATATTGTATCTCATGGAGGAGTTAAGGTAGACCCTAGCAAAATTAAATCCATTAAGGAATGGGAAATCCCCACATCCATAAAGCATTTGCGAGGATTTCTCGGGTTGAGAGGGTATTATCGCAAGTTTGTTAAGAATTATGGGAAAATAGAACAACATTGTTGAAGAAAGATGCATTTTCATGGACTCGAGAAGCAACAAAAGCCTTTGAATATCTTAAAGAGGCGATGTGCCAAGCACCGGTCTTAGCTACACTAGACTTCACAAAAACCTTTATTGTGGAATGTGATGCTTCTGGAAATGGAATTAGTGTTGTTTTAATGCAAGATGAAAGACCCATTTCTTTTGAAAGTCGTCCAATCAAGGGAAAGTATTTACACAAAGCTATTTATGAGAAGGAAATGTTGGCAATACTACATGCACTTAAGAAATGGCAACCCTACCTAATGGGAAGACACTTCAAGTTAAAAATAGATCATGATAGCCTTAAATACTTTTTAGAACAAAGGTTATCCTTTGAATAAAAAAAAAAATGGGACACAAAGATGTCGGGTTATGACTTTGAAATCATATACAAAAAAGGGAAGAAAAATGTTGCAGCAGATGCACTATCAAGAAAGGATGAGGATGTGGAAGCATTTTTGTTCGCCATTTCTATTATCCAACCAGATTGGATAAACAAAGCAAGGGAAGAATGGAAGAATGATGAAGAAGTTTGGGAACTTATTCGAAATTTACAATAATATTCCAAAATATTTGATACATTTAGCTGGAAAAATGATTCGTTATGGTACAATGATTGCTTATACCTCTGTAAGAATTCCCGACTCAAACAAAAGATTCTTCTGGAATTGCACGCTTCTCCCTTAGGAGGGCACTTAGGATTTTTAAAAACTTTACCACAGGGTTAAGAAGGAATTTTTTTTGGGATGGCCTTAAATCAGATATTCAAAAGTTTGTGGCGGAATGTTTGGTATGCCAACAAAATAAATCTGAAACAATTAAGACACCAGGTCTATTACAAGCTTTATCCATTCCAAGCCAACGTTGGGAGGAGGTTTCAATGGATTTTATCACAGGTTTACCCAAGTCTGAGGGAAAGAGTGTCATCATGGTGGTAGTTGACAGACTTACCAAGTATGCACACTTTTGTGCATTATCACATCCATTTAAAGCTAGTACAGTTTCTACTGCATTTATGGAAACAATTCAAAAGCTACATGGAAACCCAAAGATTATTGTAAGTGACAGAGATCCCATTTTCACTGGAAATTTTTGGACAGAATTATTTTTTGTCTTGGTACACAGTTAGCTCATAGCTCATCTTATCATCCTCAATCTGATGGGCAAACTAAGATAGTAAACAAATGTTTGGAAGGATATCTTCGTTGCTCTGTATCTGATAAACAGACATAATGGGTCAAATGGTTGCCTCTGGCTGAATGGTGGTATAACACTTCCTTCCATACTGCAACAAAAATGACCCCGTTTATGGCACTTTATGGATATCAACCACCATCCATCACATCATATTTAAGAGAAAATTCTAAGGTTCAAGGAGTGGAACATCACATCGAGCATCATCAACAAGTTCTCCAACTCTTAGAGGATAACCTCGTGTTGGCGCAGAATAGAATGAAACAACAGGCAGATCAACATCGCAGTGAAATAAGTTTTGATGTAGGTGATTGGGTATTCCTACGGCTACAACCATATAAACAAATATCCCTCATGCAAGCTAAGAAGGATAACAAATTGTCACAAAAGTATTATGGTCCATACAAGGTGTTGCAAAAGATTGGTACTATAGCATACAAATTGGAGCTTCCTATAGCTTCTCGAGTGAACTCAATTTTCCATGCTTCATGTTTAAAGATGGATATAGGCGACAAGCTTCGAGTTCAAACAATATTGCTAGAACTTGACGAGGAAGGGAAAATTATATTGGAACTAAAAGTAGTCATAGAAACAAGAACTCGACAACTACGAAATCGATCCATTTCAGAGTATCTCATCAAGTGGAAGAACTTATCCACTGAAGATTCCACATGGGAGGATAAGAATTTTATACAGAAGCATCCAGAACTACTCAAGCGTTGAGGACAACACTTTTTTCAAGGAGAGGGGCATGTTAGGTCCCTATAATACTAGTAATGCCCCCATTAATATTGTAGCTGTATCCCTTATTAATATTGTTGTGCCCCTATTGTCCCCATATTGTTATCACTGTGCCCCATATAATCCCTCTATTGTTATTTTTGTGCCTTTATATTATTATTGTTAGGTCGGCTTGGTTATATTGTGACCCCTTACACTCCTATATATGGAAAGGAGGTTTTGTCATTTGAATCATCCAAGAATTGTTCTTTTGTGTAATGTAAAGGAGGTTGCCCCCTCGAAGAGGCTGAATTCTAAGGCGTTCAACTATCTTTTCTATATTTTTGTGAACTGGTTTCATAACAGATGGTGTTTGAGCTAGTAAAGTGCCATGTAGCTAGTCTATGCTTGATGCTCGATACATGTTAGAGGTATCAGATTGCACTAAATTTGAAGAAATGTTTGTTCTGTGTTCCCTTCGGAGTCTTGTTGGGTAATGTAGTATGCAGACAAGGATTAATTGTGGATCCAGCTAAGATCATGGTTATAATCAATTTAGAGGCACTAAGAAGTGTCAAACAGTTGCGCACAATGTTGGGGCATATTGGTTATTACCGAAAGTTCATTAAGAGTTATGGCCAGATTACCGCGCCGATGGAAAAATTGTTGAAGAAGGATGCTATATTTTATTAGAAACAAGAACATCAGCAGAGCTTGGATGTGTTAGAAGAAAAGATGGTCATCGTGCTGATCCTAGTCTTCTCAAATTGGAAGAAGGAATTTCATGTGCATGTGGATGCGTCATGTATTGCGGTGGGACCAGTACTGACATAGGCTAGTGAGGGAGAGTTGGATCACCTTATTGCGTTTGCAAGTAGGAAGTTATCTAAGGTTGGGAATAATTATTTGATGATAGAGCACAAAGGTTTGTCTACCTAATGTGCAACTCTTTATGATGCATGTAGAAAATAATCATTTTTCATACATCATATACTTTCTGACTACAGGAATGGATCCAGAAGGCTACACTAGTCAACAGAAGAAGGAATTGGTGGTGCACCCAACAATGTTTTCTGTTATTTTAGGCCACTTGTATAAAATAGGAGCGGATGAGATATTATGATGTTATGTGCCTGAGTTTGAATGAAGCAGCATTCTAGCTAAAGCTCATTGAGGGGTTGAGGGAGGCCATTATGCAAGAAAAGTAGTAGCGAAGAAGATTTTAAGCTCTGGGTTGTGGTGGCCAACAGTGCATAAGGATTCGAAAGCATATTGTAGGGCATGCAATGCATGTCACTGGATGAGCAATCCATCACAAAGGGATGAGCTACCTTTGAATCTGCAAATGTCATTGCAGCCATTTGAAAAGTGTGCAAATGATTTTGTAAGACCGATTCAGCCTCCAGGAAAGAAGACGGGTGCGCAGTATATCATCACAGCGACTAAGTATTTGACCAGATGGGCAGAGGCACAACCTATAAAGGATTGTACAGGGGAAATAATGACGATGTTCCTATTTGAATATGTGCTGACTAGGTTTGGTTGCCTGAAGATTTTGATGAGAGATCGCGGTACACATTTCCTTAATGAAATGATAAGCACGCTGACAAAGGAATTCCAAGTTTATCATCAAAAGAGCATGCCATATCACCCTCGCGCTAATAGGATGGTGGAAGCATTTAATGCGTGTACCAGTAGTGTTATGGGCTTATAGAACTACTTGTAAAAATATGACTGGACAGACACCTTTTCGACTGGTCTACAGCATAGAATTTGTGATGCCAATGGAGTACATTGTGCCTAGTATATGGATAGTCACATTAACAGGAATGGAAGACCACAGAGCCTTAGAATAAACGCTCGTGCAGCTGATAGAGTTGGAGGAAGATATATTCTTAGTTGGATCACATCAACAAGTTCAGAAGGAGCACAAAAAGGTGTGCCATGATCGACACATCAAACTGCACACCTTCAAGGTAAACGATTTAGTTTTATTATATGACAACAAGTTTGATAAATTTCCAGGAAAATTTCAGATGCATTGGCTGGATGAGGCCTATATGATCTCTGCCACCACTGGGGAGAAGTTGGCTAGCCTGTAGGGATCACAACAGAAGATCCAGGAAGATAGCACAGGACTAGCAACTGAGCAGCTAGTGGATTAAGTTAGGTAGGCAGCTAAGTAGTGCACAACTAAATTTGCAATAGCACAAGTGGAGTTGGGAGGTCTTCGCAGTAAGATCTCAACACCAGTAGAGTGACTCGGGGGTGAGTGGCAATATTTTTGTTGGGGGCATGTTCGGACAGGGTCCCCTAAGGTCAATTTTGGGGAAAAAGCCCAAGTTTTGGCGCTGAAAGCCCAAGTTTTTATGATGTAAAGTGTAAAGTATCTGCAAGTTATGATAGTCGAGCGCATAGATGTAAAGTGTCATAAAGGGTTTTTACCCTTCATTTATGTAAATTGTGTCGACTTTAGGAGATCTACCCATGGTCTATAGACCATGGGATTGTATAAAAAGGGAATTCTTAGAAGAGTCCAAGGCACTAAGTTTTAGTGAAGAATGAATGTAATGGCCCATTAGAAGTGACAAATAAATAATCTTAGAATAGAAGAGAGGCTATGTAGCTGTGTGCACAGAGGCCTAGAGTAGAGTCTAAAACTGAGTGCTCGGACCCCTGCAGCTAAGTGCACAGGGTAGTTTGAGTCTGTAAGGAGATCTGAAGTATCAATAAAGAGACTATTCTGGAAATATCTGTGTTTTATCCTTTTACATCTGTTATAAATTAATGCGTGTATGTTATGATGAACATTGGGTTTATGATTTAATAATTTATTGCATAGTTTACATTGGTATATGAATGTAAGTAATAATATCTGTTTACGTGAAGAATATCTTAAGGTATGATAAATATATCAGACACTTAAGGCGATCTAGATAATAACAGACTTAGGAGTGATTATAAAGGCACATAAGTGGTTGATTCGCTTGTTTAGGGTCTGCGAAAGATAGTCGCAGACCTTCATGAAGGTCTAGACGCTAGTAAGAGGAAGTTATATCGATAAGCTTGAAGGGCTTATTGCTCTGCTCAAAAGCAGATAAAGGGTGTAAAATGACATCATAACCATCTCTGAGTGCAGAAACTTGGTTCCAGCATCCTCCCATACTACTTTTGGTGAGGCTTCAGTCCACGCTCCACAGATTGATGCAGAAAGGGCCAGTAGTGTAGGGATTTGTTTGGCAAACTTAACTTTGAACCTGGGTCAGGACCCACTAAGCCAACACACACCTATGATGCAACTAATATCAGAAAAATAACTCTTTTCAATTTTGATGAAATATATCTAGTGCAGGGAAGAGGTGCAAACAATGATGCAACAATCAAATATGAAGCAAGAAAATATTCCTAACTGGATATTTTAATTTCACTATTCCAATTCAATTCTGTAGTTTACCCAGGGGGATAATATGGGGTACAAAGGGAGGTATCCAAGGGAATAATGTAATAACGGGATGGGCCATAGTAATAAATAAGGAGGGTTAACCCGTATCATGTAAGGGACCACAAGTATTTAGCAATAATGTAATAAGCCCATGGTATTAAATAGATGGTATTGAGGTAACCATGGTAATGACCCTAGTATTATATATATGAGACCTATATAAAGGCTAGAGACTCCTCATTGAGAGATGTCAAGGATCATTTTATGAACAGGAATATGGCTTGTGGAGTGTTCTCCTTCCTTAAGGAGTGAATATATGGTGTTTCCCTACCTTAAGGGTTTGATTAATAAAGTGAAGAATTTCTATATTCAGATATCATTATTTATTGGGTTTATTTCTTATTATTTATCATATATTTTCAGATCAGATCTATAGCAAGTGGTATCATAGCACTTTCTTGCACAAATCAGAGAATTTTTTTTTTTTTTTTTTTGTAGGAACTTTTTGGGGTGGCGAGTATGCAGATCAGATCTGTATTTTCTAGTGCAAAATCTATAGAACCTAATTGTAGATCTGGGATACTTGAAAAAAAATACCCAATTTGAAAAAAAAAAAATGGTCGAATCGGAGTCCAGATAAGGGAGATATTGTTGATTTTAAAATCAGTTGTGTTGCAAACATTTTTTTAGGGCGGCAAGTTTGTGGATCAGATCTGTACATTCTGGTGAAAAATATGCAGAATCTAATTGTAGATCTAGGTTTTTGGTGAAAAAATACCAAATTTGAAAAAAAATCAGCCGAATCGGAGTCCGAATAAAGGACATAACACTGATTTAAATATCAACTGTGTTGCAGACATTTTTTGAGACAACGAGTTTGCAGATCAGATCTGTACATTCTAGTGAAAAATCTATAGAATCTAATTGCAGATATGAGTTGTTGGCGAAAAAATACCCAAGTTCAAAAAAATCAGTCGAATCAGAGTCAGGATGAGGGAGATATCGCTGATTTAAAATCAACTCCTTTTCATATTTTTTTGTGACAGAGGGACAATTGTAGCGTAAATCGGAAATTCCAGTACCTAGATCGAGATTTCTATCACATGGGAAGATGCAGAATGGTTGTTCAATTTTCGAAAACAAGTCATAATAGGGATTCTGAGCAATATTGACTAAATTGTGGCGATTTCAAATTTTTGCCAAGTAAGCGATTTGTTTTCAAAAACCCTCTTCATGGCTTATAATAGTAAGTTTTTTACAAAACAAATGATGGGTCTTCTATTGAAAATTTTATAGCATGTCATAAGTTTGACTTCCTAGGGTGTTGGAAAGACAACATAGAGTGTTATTTGAAAGATGAGGCTGCTATATGGTGGAAATCACTTGACAGCGAGATTATGAAGTTATGTCATGCTGACAAAATTGAAGAACTACTTTTGGACAAATGGTCTCATACTAAAAAGGAGGAAAACAAAAAACCTAGCAAAGATTTTATTTTTGCAGGAAAGAAGGAAACCAAGAAACCTAAAGGGTTATTTCCTGCTGGTATCTCCTTAGTGCAGGTTCATGGATTGATGCTGAAGGAGAAGATCATTGTGTCTATAAATCCTAGTTGCAAGCATAATTTTATCAATGTTAATTTGGAAAAAAAATTGCAAGTTCCAGTAAAACACATTGAAAAAACATAGGTTGATGATGAGGATGTTCAAGTTTATAAGCATTTGAAGCTTTCTATGGATAAATATGTGTTGCATGGTGATTTTTATACTTCAGATATTGATAACATCAATGTTGTTTTGAGATATCCTTGGATGGAATCTATGGGTACTATCAATATTAATGTGCAGAAGAAATTCCTGAAGCTCTGGTATAAAAAGAAGAAAATTACATTGCAGGATATTTCCATTAAGACCCAAGTAGAGACTATGGAGGCGGAATCACAAAGCTCTAATGACACTTACACATCAAATGATGAGCCTTTGATGGTTGACAATCAAACACAAACATCAAACCAAGTACTACAAAAACAGGTAGTGTCCAAGGAGGCTGAAGGAAAAAAGGTTACAGGTACTGATACATTAGATGAGGACTTAGTGGTTGAAGTAATATTGGAAGATAAGAAACAACAACACACACCACAATATGTACCAGATAACAATCAAGCTCTATTAGGTGGTGAATTAAATAAAGATACACTGTTGAATTAAAGAAAGATACACTATTGTTTAAAACTTCAGCATATCACCACCCACATCACCCCGCAAGAAAACAACCAACAAGATGGCAACGAATTAGACACAAGGACAACAATCCCCACATGATAGATAGAGAGGAGTGACGATCCACCTATTACACATCAACACAGAAGAGCTGCCAGGATCAACTTCCATCTCATGAGATCGAGGCACCAACTGGATCGAGGGTTCATCTTTCTCTTGGATGGCTAAATGCACATGCATGGTACCAGGATGTCAAGGATTATTGTATGAATAGGCATATGGCTTGTGGAGTGTTCTCCTTCCTTAAGGAGTGAATCTATGGTGTTGCCATACCTTAAGGGTTTGATCAATAAAGTGAAGCATTTCTATATTCAGATCTTGTTATTTCTTGGGTTTATTTCTTATTATTTATCATATATTTTTAGATCAGATCTATAACAAATTCAAAGCATTAAAAGATGTCAAACCATGCAATGTAACTATGCATGATTCCCCTGAAAACTATGCAAATATAATTTATGCATAATTATCATTCCTACAATGAAAATGATAATCCTAACTATGCAAATATGATCTATGAAAGAGAATTCTTCAAAACAAACACAGGAGGATTCCAATGGAATTAAACGTAAGCTGAGATTTCATGAACAGAGAACTCAAACTGAAATTGGGTGAAAACTTCAGAAATCAAAAGAGATGACACTCAAAGGCGATTAACACTCATACACAATTCAATGCCCCAACCCCTTGCAGTGATTGAGGGGAGGATTTTTTTGAAAAAATGAAAGAAAAAACATGCAATTTCACATTAAGTAATTCCCATTTCACACACAAAACAATAGATGAAAATGCAAAGTTTTTCCTTTTCAACACACTTAATTCTTGAAAATGAGGAAAACTAAGATGTAAAGTCTAATCACTGATTGAAATGAACTTTTTAGAATGACGACTAGAACAACAATTCATCCAAGTGACCAATGATTAAATGAAAAAAGTTTGTAAGTGACATAATGATATGAACAAAGAAAAATTGAAACTAATTCTTAACAAAGGAAATCACACACAAATGAAAACCAAATGGAGGATTGAAAGACACGACAAGAAACTCAAGACTCAGGAAAGGTTAGCTGGAAGTAGGCTAATCAAATCAACAGAGCAAACAAATCAAGTTTTGTGCGAAAACAAGGATCAACATAGGTGTAGAAGAGGAACCAGTTCTCTACAACACAGGCACAAAGGGGTCCCATGTGGGGTGCAATGCTCGGCCAACAAACCATAGGGTGCATTAGTCCTAGGAAAGAGGATTCTGACACAAAAAATGCAAACAAGACTCAATGCAATCACTTCCTAGGTATTTTCTTGGCTTATTAAAGAAACAAAGGTCTATGATGGAGGTAAATCAAACATAATAGACAAAGAAACCACCAAGGGAATACACCGTTCCCCAGTGGAGTCATCAATTTATTATGCGGGATTTATGACTACCGAAAAATATCTCCCCTAGGTTTGATGGCTAACCTAGAACAACAAAATGACAAAAGACCTAATGTTTTTCGTAAAGTAAGTAGATGAGGGGAAGAAACTTACTAGGAATTCGTTGTATGTTTCGCTCCTTCTTTACCTTAAATGCTCCAATCCTATCTCCAGCTGCCAAAATTAGAACCTACACAACTAGACAACACATGCCAAGAGACTGTGAGATCTATGTAGAATCATCTATCTACTTTATTCAAAAGATCAACATGGTAGTCAAATATTTGAAATAACGATGTGACATATAGGAAAACAAAATCACTGTTTATATTGATATAAATGGAGTGAATTACAACCATAAATAGGTGTCAATATTGTAGAAGAGCTCTTCCAAATTGTTTAATTTTCCTTCCTTTGTCACAAAGTGTACCTCCAATCACCCCAAATGCATGAAAACCTAACTCTCTTCACAACAACATAAGGGTAGAATCACTCTCCAAAAGCCAACCCCTTGCATATGGAAGGCTGTAAATATATATAAGAGTGAGGTACATTGGGAGTTCTTATCCTTTTACCAATCTTTGGATTGAGATCCACTTTTGATGGGAGGATGAGATCTAAGGATAAGGGATGGAAACTCCAAGGAAGGATAGGATAGGATTCAAGAGTTTAATTTGAGGTAAATGGTTACAACAGATCCTGGAAGCTTTTGGAAATGGAGGCTTTGGGATTCTCTCTCTTTTTCTTGAATTTATAGAACCAACACAGGTGCAAAGAGGGCAAGTTTTAGGTGATCAACATAGGCCACAGTGGAGCAACTTATAGGTGAATGTTGTCCTGCAAAAATCCAGGATGCATTGGTCCTAAAATTGGATAAGTTGTTGGAGTTTAGGGAAGAAATTGTGGGGAATGAGAGGGTCATGCATAGGGTTTTGTGAAATTATGACGTAAAGGGGGAATATGATGTGAATGATCTAGTTAAGAGGCTCATTGATTAGATGAGACAAAATGGCCTATAACACTATGCATTACGAAAAACTATGAAACTACAATCTATAATGAAATAAAATATCAAGAAATGTATTCTATGCCTTTATAACTTGGACCTATGCTCTAAGAGTCCTCCCCTTGGAATTTAGGTGTCACTCTCTTTTATACATGAACTTGCTTGAAACAAAAATAACATATATCTCAATATAAATCCAGTTGAAAATATTCTCAAGTGGTTCTAATAATATCTAAATATAAATTCCCTTTAGAGGACAAAATATTATCAAGACATTACAACAACCCATAAGCATTCCAAAATTCATGTTAACTCCCAACTAATTTTCAAATTCGAAATTAGTGATGCGGGTTATAATAACTCATTTAAAATATATTAAAAAATTAATTATTAATGGTGTTGGGCTCCCTAGATCCATGGTATATACATGGGAAGTATTTAAATCTATGATAAAAATGAATATGCACACTTGGGCACATAGAAATTTTAATTCCAATAATTAAATCCATGAAATATATTTTTTATTTTCTTTCTCAAATGGTTATATGATTGGTGGCGATCAATTCCCCCCTTTGTGACATGCTAAATCTACAACATATTAATCTAAAGTGCTTTGGACCATTAAATTGAATCTTATTCAACCGTGTAGCTTATGGACCCATAACATAGGAATTTGAAGTAATATCTTGTAACAACATCTTCATATATGATCCATCACTTCAAAAGTAAATACATAATACAGTAATTCTCCCTAATGTTAATCATAATTCAATGAAACACTAAGAAATGTAATGGAGAATACTTTGAGCCTAGATTATGGTTTGAACATTGAAAATGATAAACATAGGTATATGGGTAAGTGGGAAGGAATTAAAAACAAGGAAAGGAGGATAAAAGAATAAGATAAAATTCTTAGTCATTAGGATGCATAGAAATTATCGACTGTCAGTGAAAGATGAAATTCAAGTTAGCAAACATGTTGTGAACTCTATCACTATTCCCTAATTTCTTACAATTCATTCTCAAAACCTTATATAGATTATTGTGATAATAAGTAGTCATACAGTGGAAGAGAGATCTCATGTACACAACTTATTGTACATGGGATCCCTCTCAATATTGAAGCAATTTTCATAAATAATTGAGATCCATAGGACCTTTGTCAACATAGACATGGATTTACAAGGAAATATTATTCATTGATATTAGCTTCTTAAACCACGAAAAGTCCCTTAACAAACCTAGATTAGTGAACATAATATTTTTGTGGCATTTCCAAATATGGAATAAAGTATTAATTCTAATTAAATTCTTTACAACCTGAATATTTGCAATTCAAGGTTTGTTTTCACCTAATAATGCTAACTTCAAAATGAACAAGGTTGACAATAAATCATTATAATGCTAACTTCCAAATGAACAAGGTTGAGAATAAATCATGATACGTATTTGTAAATCAAAGTTATTGCATTCAATGTTTGAACAAAAATACCCAAAAAAAAAAAAAAAATTGATTCAATGTTTCGGATGCAAATATATAAATTAATTTCAATACAACGATACAAAAGATGATTATCATATGCAAATTCAAATTTGAAATAAATAATAGCCAAGTTATGTAAGTTAAATGGTTGGTAAACATAGATGTACATCAATCCATATATAAATATAAAAACACTTATTGATACTTCCTACATGATACATCTCACATTGTTAAAATTTAAACAATAATAAAAACTCACTAAATTATAATTTTATTATTATTATTACTGTTATTAAATAATAATAATAAGTAGCCCAATTCAATTGGTGAATGTCTTGTTATGAAGTATTGTGTCAACCATGAGATTCAAAGTTCAAATCTCCCATGGGTCAAACCAACAACAAAAAAATAATAAAAAGAATTAATATCTGAGTTAAACATATATAAATATCAAAAAACATGAAACAAGATTCTTAATCTATAAATAGACTCTGTGACAATACCATGTGCTAGTACCATGGATTATCAATACCATATGCCCAAAAAACCATAATGCATTTCATATGACACTTGTTGATATGACAATTTTCTTAATTAATCCATTTAATTAAAAATGAAAAAGGGGCCTAACTACTTTTGAGATAAATATCAACCTTGTGTATACTACTATGAATGTTCTAGAATATTTTGTGGAGGGTAAATCCCCACCATCCACTTCATAATTATTCAATAATTATTAAGTAGATGGTGAGGATTTAACCTCCATGAAATATTCTAGAATATTCACAATAGTACACTAAAATCAAAAGTTTAGATTTATCTCCAAAGTAGTTAGGCTTTTTTTCTCTTTTTAATTAAATTTATTAATTAAAAACAAATAATGAAGTAAGTGTTTAAGAACCATTTCATTTACATAACTTTGCTAATAATAATTTAAAATAAAGTCATAATTTAGTTAATTTTTATGATCTTTTTTAATTTTAGCGATGTGATATGTATCATGAAGTAAGTATTTTGATGCTTATTATGGATTAATCCCTATTATTGTTTTCCATCCATTTAATATAAAAGTAGAATAAACAAATGACAATTTCACCCAAACAATAATGGTTTCTCCGGCAAAATTTTGAGGAAATCCGATGGAAATTTTTGAAAATCTAGGTTACAACTGTCAAGTTTCATAATTTTAGGCGCCATAAGGACTATTGAAGGTGTTGAATCCATTTCCACCATTAAAAAAGATTCAAACATTCCTAGTTTAAAAAAAAAATTTGGAAAAAAATCCATTTCCATCATTAAAAAAAGATTCAAACAATCGTAATTAATATTTTTTGAAAGAAGAAAAACATAAAATTCTAATAAAAAATCATTGTCCAAACTAAACCATCACCTCTTTAAACAAATTCTTTAATTTATATAGCATCACTAATTAAGAAAATGTTGAAGAACCTAAAATAAACACAACTATTATAAGGATTAAAAAATAGGAAAAAAAAATTACAAATCTTAAAAACGTTAAACTTATTTTTTCTTTTATTTATTTTTAAATTTAACACAAATGAAAATTAATACACATGGCTTTAATTTGTATTATAATGAAAAGTTAAAGGAATTATCACACAAATATATATATATATATATATATATAAATGAAATATATTATAACATTTAAAGGGTTGATGAAATTACAAACAACATTTTAACATTTAGAAAAAAAAATTATATATATATATATATATATATCAGAATTAAATATTAATTATAAATTCAATTATATTTTTTATATTTATTTTAAATTTAATACAAATAAAAAAGAATACACATGACTTTTCTTTGTATTATAATGAAAAGTTAAAGAAATTATTGCACAAATATATATAGATGAAATAGTAATAAACATTTAAATAATTTAAAGGGTTGATGGGAGGAAGCTGGTAATAGGGTTTTGGCTGCAATGACACCTCGCGCTAGTTTTTTCAACGCGGTCGCATTCGTAGAGGCTGGATCACCCTAAAATCTGCTGAAAACTGAGGCTCCATGTCTCCAAAACGAGCATGCACAGATTTTCTATGAACATTATCAGCATTGCAGCACACGGAAGGTTATCCTCACTGGGAATCCGCTTTTGCACCTGTAACTGACCTCCTGGACAAGGCAGTGGAAATCTGTAAGCCGATCTCCCTGAGCAAGATCTGTGGCAAGAATAAAAACCCCTGCCATCATTCGGCTGGATGGATGCAAAGTGACCAGAGTAGGGACATCACAGTAGGTCCAAAATATGACTACATGGGCGTATGGGAAGATGAGAACTAGCAAGTGGATGGCCAGATCTAGGGCCTCCCCACAGTCATTAGACAACCCATGTTGGCTGCCTGCGAGTACCGAAAGACAGATGAGAAAAACAGTCAAGACCCGATTCCAGGATCAATCGGATTGCACAACACCAATGTTGAATGTTTTGGAGCTGTCAGATTACACTTTGGACCTGCTAAGGCAACACCTTGGAAATTGTTGGTTGGAGGCGGACATTTCCCTTCCATAGTGGGAGGAAATATAAGCCCCGGATCTGCCATCTTTTCACCAGATCTGGCTTACCAACCAATGAATCAGGGCCTATTCTGCAGGGATGCTGATCCCTTGCCTCCCACCGATCAAACGAGGGGTTGCATCAAAGGGCTGAAACGGCGAACATCACTTGGCACGGCAGAGCCAGAGCACATAGATTTGACCTTTAAGGCAGATCGACAACAGAAGGACCATATGCGTGACATCGGGTTAGGCGGATCAGGATCACAGCCAGAACCCAAGCTACAGGTAACAACAAATTGTTTTCAGATTTTTATTAAAACCCCTGTGGGGAAAACCAGTCTAGTGTGGGTACATGCAAAAAGCACCATTATGCAGTTGAAACAGCAAATATGGGCATTGAGGGGATACCCTGTTCAAATCCAACATTTGGTCAGTGGTAGGCGGTCCCTTCAGGATAGCAGAACCCTGAAAAACTATGATATTAGCCCAGAAACAACCATTTCTTTAAACCTTAGGCTAAGAGGAGGGGCTCTGCCCCAGGGACAGCCAAGCTCCTCAGGAGGAGACAAGGGGAAAAAGACTGCATCTTAGCATCAACCCAAGGGAGGCTCCTCTTACAAAAACATATTACAGGGTAACAGAGATCCAGGGTCCTCTCCAGATCAAGGTGGATATACACCTAGACCATACATAGTAGATCAGCTAGGGCAAACCCCAGCCCTCAACTTTGATTCTACAGCACTTGAAGATTTCGTTAAGTCATATGAAACACAAGCCCTAATCTGTCGATTTAATAGTTTTTGGCCAAAGCCAATGGATCTATTTCACTGGATCTTCACCAATTGGACCATGGAATTTGATATACATTTATGCTCCGAGGGGTTTTTTATAGTTAAATTCGCATCCATGGAAGTCAGAGATACAATCATCAATGATGGGCCTTGGTTTTGGGGAACATCGGGTCTTTTTATGATCCCATGGTTTCCATATTTTAATCCAAACAAAATGACTGTTTCCAAAATGCCGGTCTGGGTCTGTCTATATAACCTCCCCCTTCACTTCTGGAGTGAACGAGTTTTGGAAGGAATTGGGAACAGCATAGGGAAATATATCAAAATAGATCTGGAAAGGACCGATGAGAGGATCTACACTTTTGCATGCATTTGTGTGGAAGTAGATCTAAGTAAAGGACTGCCGGAAAATATAAGGCTGGTATGCAAACAACAAAACTGGCTGCAAGGACTAGACTACGAAAACACTGCTTTCAGATGCAGGAACTGTAGGTTGATAGGACACTTGAAAAGTTCATGCCCAGAAGCCAAGAAAGCAAACAGTAAACAGAAGCAGAAAGGGTAGCAGAGGAAAGGATGGCAATTCCCCCCTCCTGACTCAAAGGATGAAGAATCAGAAGCAGAGGGGAAGTTACCCCCACAGAGAATTCTAAGCCTTCCCAAGGAAAGGAGACCCAAAAGAAAACCATATCAGACAACAAGGTTTCACAGTTCCACTCAAATCATGCAAAGAAAGCAAGCGAGGATCTGAGTATGGGAGGGATCAAACGGCATCACCACTCAGATACTTCAGACTCAGACAAGGATACAGCCTCACAGAAAGCAGAAACACAGTTAGTCCTAGCTTCGATCGAGCCCACTCAAGGAGAGTGGCGCAAGGTCGAAAAGAAGAAGGGGACAAAAACATGAGGTGTGAGTCCTCTAGTCACTACCGGGAACCAGTATTTTTGTCCTTTTCTCCTTTCTTTTTTCTTTTCTTCCATTTTTTCTAAATGCATGATAGCTTAGCTACGTTTCATTGTGTGTGAAAGCACTAGAGCCCAATGGGCAACTTATGGAAATGCTTCAATGCATCTGCTTTGTGTAACTTTTCATTTTTTAAATAAAAGGTTACCGCTTTTTTCCTATGGAAAAAATTTAAAGGGTTGATGAAATTAAAAAGAACATTCTAATTAACATTTAGAAAAAAAAAAAAAATTTAAAATACATATGAGAATTAAATATTATTATAAACTCAATTTTAGTAGAGTGTCTAACCTATAACAATAATGGATGTCTTTAGTGAAATATATATAATATGAGAAAGGAAATTAAAACTCTTTTTCAAATATTTTTTTCTTTGAATTAATTAATTAATTTAATTAATTATATATATATATATATATATATATATATATATATAATAATATATATATTATTATATTATTATTAGATAGATAGATAGATAGATAGATAGATAGATAGATAGATAGATATTAACAATATAAAATATATATTGAATAATTTGGAGATCAAAGGTTTAGAAATTTTATTTGTCGAAATGCTTTATCCCTAAAATGGAAAACCATAAACATTGGCACAAAAGTTCTTTTGCTTCTCAGAGGGGAAACCAGAGACAATGGTTTGAAAAACTATATTAATAATATTACATATCATGAAAAGAGATCAAAATTTTGCAGTTGTAGATTGTGTGATGCTAGGCCACTAGTTGACCACCCTTGGAAAATGTGTCAATGTGCCAAAATAAATTATACTAGAGAAAAACATGAGAGATAAGAGTACTTAATGATAATCTATAGAAGACACAACCTTATGAAGATGAACATTGAGCTGCGCTGGATGACCTCACTACATGCCTGCTTCATTTGGCTTCTCTTCCATAATATAGCACCCATAGGGACTGTGGCGAGGAGGAGAGGTTGTGAGATCTAGAGCCTGAACAACTTATGTTGGTGGAACTTGTTCTAGACATCTGCGAGTATGAGAGGGATGACTTGCAGAAGCCATGAAAGTTGGGGGGTAGAAGTTGAGCCCAAGGGTAGGACATTGTAAGTCAAGGGGGCCTGGGAGGAAGGAGATGGAATGTTGGTAGGAAATTTGATCTTAAGGTCATGGTAGGAACATAACTCAATGATCCAGCAAGTAGCACAAGACTTGTCCTTCTCATTTTCCTTGAGTTAGCAGGATAGAAAATTGCAAAGAGCGCAAAGCATGTTCCTTCCATGGCTGGTATCTTCCTCTTTGAGCTCAAGAACTTGGTGATGGATATGAGGTGGGATGGCATTGTCAAACAATTCCAATTAAACAGTGTCATCAAAGGTGGTGGTGGGATGTCCTCTTCCCCTTCCTCGGCTAGCTCGATGCCCTCTACCCCTCTCATGACTCATGGGGGAGCATCAAGATGTCGGGTACAGTGAATATGGCACAAAGGAGATAGAGGGATTTGACGTGAGGACAGTGAGCAGTATAGTCAAGGCTTTGAGCACAAAAACTAGAGGGAGATGGCAAGTGATGTCCATGGAGTGGAGTAATAAATGCATAGAGGAGGCAGTGAGACATTAAGCTAGGTGTGCAAGATTATTTCCTGGAGATTTGAGTGGACGTATTTAAAACTCATGGTGGCCAACTATGTTATGGGGGGAGTGGAGGGCACTGTCATTCCTCACATGTGGCAGAAGTTGGTCGAGCACCCAAATCTGGGGGTAAGATTAACCTATATAAATAGCAAACATATCATTAATTTTTTTCCTAAAAATGAAATTATCTATATAAAATTTAAAATTTAAATTTGGTTAATAATATATATTATTGAACAAATCAAATTTGATTTTGAGAAAAACTCTAGTTTATTGTGTTAGGCTGGTTCAGGTAAACTTGACTCGGTCAAGTTACTAGTGGTTTTTGTGCTCAATGTCTATGACAATCATGGCATTATTATCCAATGTAGCCTATTTAAAGGCCAAACAAAATCAATGTTAATTTGTTCTACTGACCATTAGGATCAAGCAATGATGTATTTACACACCACCAATTCCCGTAGTGTTCTATGATCCTAACATCTGGTATATTAGCCAAAGTGGTGAATATCAAAGCCTACTCAGTATGAGAGCATGGAGTTGACCGTGAAGCATTAATGGTCATTTTCACAATAAAAATGAAGAGTTGCTAATTCAAATTAATGGGTTCAATACATAAATGTAACTTGATTTCAGTGAGGTGATGGTTATGTCCCTAAGGGTGCAAATAGACAAGAAAAACAAGAGGAGATATGAGAGAGCTTGTATTTCTAAGTAGTCAAATTGGATCACGTATCAAGACTTGCATATTAGGTTTTAGAGGTCATGGAGCAGCTATTAGGAGCACAATTTGCATGTGCAGTGTAAGGTTGTGGTGGTTACACAAAAAGAGAATGATGCCTACTAAATTGGTAATCGTTATGATAATGAGAGATTGTGTGGACCAGGCAAGTGTGATTCTTGAAGAAGATCCAGTTCAACGTATGGAATAAGTGAGATATAGAAAGAGAGATATGCGATCTGGATAAGAGAAAGAATGTGATGGAGTTAATGGTTTGTAGTTTAATGAAGGAGCTAGTGTGTGATGTGTGAACACTCAAAGGGTTTTGGCCCAATTCATGTATATTTCCACAAGAAGTCATAAGAATTGATTTTTAAACATATATGTTGTGCAAGGGCATGCATTGTTGCAAGGCCTTAAGACTTTGGTCATGCATACATGTAGTGCAGAGGTGCATGGAATCATTAAGTTATTGAATGGAGCACTTTGAGAGGCACTACGGCGGCAGGTGTACTAGTATCCTAGCTTGAAGGGGGAATGCAAGATCTTAAGTGAGATGGTTGATGAATGATTAGGACCAGGTTAATCTCCTTGAGTCAAGTTTAAGGGTGGGATTGCTAAGGTGGTTCAGGTAAACTTGGCTTGGTCAAGTTACCACTAGTTTCATGCTCTAGGTTTACGATAACATATGGTTTTACCCATGGTATTATTCTTCAATATAGCTTATTTAAAGGAAAAACAAAATCAATTTTATTTTGTCCTAGTAGCATTAGGATCAAGCAACAGTGTTTGCAGACATCACCACTTCTCTCGATATTATGTGATCCTAACATATTGACACTTTCAAGAACCAAGCAAACAATATATTATATCCTTCAATTTATTGTATCTAATATATAAGATATGGGAGAAGAATTTATAATAAATTCATTTGCATCAATCTATTAATTTTTCAAATGGTGATATATGGGAGATTATGTTTTAAAATAATGTACATAATCTATTATCAATGTATTATTTCATTTTTTCTAAGCCATTTAATTACATAAATTGATGTAATAGTTCCAATCCATCTATTTTACTTTGGATTACAATTTTTAGCCTTCTCCGTTATTTCAAACAATGAACCATAAAGATCAACTATCCAACTTTTGTTTTTAATGCTATATCTTAATAAAACCTAAATGCAAAAAAATTACATAATATTGTTCTAGAACATTATATTGATATTTTTCTTTCGTAGTAGTTTCGATGAAATTGTTGCAAAACATTACATTGATATGATTCCTTCATAGTAGTTTCGATGAAAGATAAGAAAGGATTGAGAAGCCCTTACTCACATCTTCTTTCTAGCTTCACTTGTTATGATCATTGCTCACTATATGATATGTGAAGCTACATTATTGTATGATGCTATGATGCTCAAGTTTAATGGTAATTTGGAAATAATCAGACATGTTGAATTGAATTGAATTTAGATTTTTTGTTTTCTAGGTTATGTGAGTCCTCGCTTGGGGATCGCACCCGGGTGCACCAGAGCTAGGCCACACCGACCCTTACCATGGCTAGATTTATGCCTACAAAATTTCAAACCTGTAACCTTTATAGCACAAAGTGCCTTAACAAAACACTTTGTCACCATTTTCGCTACACTATATAGGCATGATTAAGTTTAGTTTTTTGTTTTATATCTAGATTTAAAATAAATTTAGACTAGTTTAATTTTTTTAATATTTTTATATATGTTTATTTTACAAAATTTGATTTTTGTTACATAATTCAAGTTCAAAATTGCATTATTCTAATTTAATTTTATATATATTATTTACATTTATCATATTGTATAACACCTTATTCCTGTCATAACCATAATTAGTTAACACGAAGCACTTTCTTAGCCGATATAATTTCAGTGTAATTTTTTATATATTCTTTACATTTACCATATTATATAACACCTTATTACTCTCACAACAATAATATGTTAACACGGAGCACTTTGTTAGCCGATATAATTTCAGTGTAATGCAAAACTCTAATTGCAGCATGCAGCGAATTTGTATATAAACTTTAGAGAAATACAATAAGGATTTACAAATGTAATAGTTGACCTCCAAAGTAATGATGACTAAATAAGTAAAAATTTAAAAAACATAACATCCACTCAGAAAAGAATTTCATAAGTTAGAACACACAAAAGTATAGTAGCATAAAACCCTCTCCTTATCCATTCCGTCATCCACCAAAATCTGTTGGTAACGGCAGTCCATCGTCCATCAAAATCTGTTGGTAGCGGCACTCCACGCTGCAGAATGCTTTGTCACCTCTGCAATAATCAACAAACAGAGAATGAGGCTAGCTCCGAAAAAAGGAAATTATAATAAATTCAATGTTGTATCAAAGATTAAAAGAAAACTCTTAACATAAAAGCCATGTTGTGATCATTATAAGAGACCTGTACATGTAGATGTCCTTCCCATGGTTCAATTTCCGTTTGCACAGACAGCAAGCGCTGAGAAAATGGGTAACAGGAAACACTGCAACATTTAAATTTCTCGGAGGTGGTGATACGACTGCCCATATTTCATGTTCATTTTGTTTTCGAACAGGGTATTGCACACTTTCACACTCCATACCGCAATGATTATACATGGTTTTTATGCTCGATTTTGACCCATGCGATATAACACAAGTATAGCTCTCTGAAATCTCCATTCCAGTTTGATGGTTAGATTTTGTAAATCCATGTGGAGAACCAATCGGTATTGTCTCTCTTTGCTGCTTGTGAGAGCTCAACTGGGAATCTAAGCTGTTTTCATGCCAATGACTGAGCCCAACTCCAGAGAATGTCTTGATATTCAGTGGAGAAGTTGGTAATTTCGTCGCCTCTGAATCTGAGGACTCCTTTGGATTGAAAGCTATGGAGGTCCTAGGAGCATTGCAGAACTTCTGCTTGTCTCCGGGCCAGTCGCTGCTAGGTGATGAATCGGATGAGATAAAGTGAAACATATCTCTTCTCTTCTTAAAGCTCCTGACGACTCCCTCACTTCAAACAACCATTTTCAAAACTCCAGAAAAATGAGAGAAAAAACTTCCTCAATATAAATCTACTCAAACACCAGTACAACAAGTATATCAAACATCCTTCAATTCTGCCCCCAAAACAAGCTCACAGACCAGTTACAGCTCACAAATTTTCCAACTCAAAGGAAAAACAATTTCCAAAACTACTAAAAACATTCTCCGCATGCATGAAAACCCCTGCTACAATCAATGCTGCAAAAGTAGAAACACTTCTTCTTTCAATGCTACAGAAGCAGAAACCCTTCACATAACGTTGAACAATGACTTGCCTGACCCCTGTGGCAGGGTACATATACCCACTCAGAGACAGCAAGAATCTCGCTGAATCTGGGGGTACCCAGAAGCAAAAAAAGGGTATGAACAACACCCACATTACCCAAATGAATCTAGGGGCACCCAAAAACAGTAAACCGGGAATGAACAACACCCACATATCAGACACTATCTCTGTAGTTCCTTAAACTCGTTCAAACTCCACTTGGCACTGATCTAAGACGAATACGACTACAATGGCACAAAACAACAATATTGACAGTAAGATACTCCTTCAATCTAGTTATGTCTTTTGTTATTTGCTCCAGATGAGATGAACACGCGCCTCTTTTCAATTCATTCATCAGTATACGATGTTGTTTTCTTATGGTGTGGGTCATTCATTCTTTTGTTATTTGCTCCGAATGATATGAACATATGCCTCGTTTCAATGTTCTCGTCAGTTACGTTGTTGTTTTCGTAGACAGTGGTTGGATGCAATGTTTCATTGACGGTGGTTCATTGTTAACTTCATTGAATATATTTACATACCCATTTGCAACTTGGATTATAGAGCAATAATAGAAAAGGATAGGACAAATTGTGAAATAAATGGAGGTGAACCACTGTGTTTTTAAGAGATATGATGTACATTCACAACAGAATATATCTTGGACAAGATTTTTTGATGCTGAATTTTTAGAGTGATTCATTAGTTTTGTATACTTTTCATGACATTGATATTCAAGAACTTAACTTCAATATTTAAATGAAGAATAACCACATGCAGGTCACATAATGTAATAGATTTCAAGTTTCTTATTTTATTTTTATTTGCAAATGATTTATAATCAAAGGTTTATAGTCAAATAATTCAAAATCACAAATACTAATGTAACCATGATTATGTTTTCAGTGAATTTGTACAACTTGAGTGGGTCTAATGGTTAAGAGCATGTGTTTCCTCGTAAGAGGTCACAATTGAAAACCAGAGGGGGTAGAGTATGTATGCCTTCGTAGACTTAGCAATAAATCGCCGCACGAAGGTGGGTAACTTGTCCCACAAACAGGGGGTCGCATACACCAATTTGGTGCCTGGCTTGGCCATGATCTTAAAACTGGATAATAATAATAATAATAATAAGTAATAAAATTATAATGCAATCACGCATATATAGAAACACAAAAAATATCTTAGAGAAATATCCCAACCTCAAAATGGGTATCTTCCTCTAGTTTTTACTATGGATTATGTGTGTGTTTTTTTTACAAGAAAAAACAATAAACCACCTTCTTTTTCTAGTAGTCAAACCCCCTATTCCATATGCACCATCTCCTTTATGTGCAGTGCTCAAGGGCACACAAAAGGGCAAGATGTTTGGAACCATTTCCCAAGAAACAATTAAACACTCAAGGTGTTAATTGTTGGGCTTAAGGCACTATACTTACACACACCCAAAATCCAAATATAGATTCAACTAGACATCTAAACTAGACTAGAAGTTCAATTAACATTTAAAAACTTTAATGACCATGAGAAGATTTAAAGATCTAAAAATAAATAATGGCACACCATAAAGAGTTAATGACACAGAGATATTTTACCTTGGAAACCATTAATTAAGAAAACCAACTAGCCTTTGAGCCTCACTACTCTTATATTGTCAACCAACAATACATAAATGCCACAATGAATTTCGTCCTTGGTCCACACCCAAAACCAATGCATTTGTACATCACCTAGTCTCTATTGATCGTGAAGATTCGTCAGACATCATAGCCTCTCATCAACCTTACATCATTCTCTATTTATAAGCATAAAAACCCTTAATTTTAAACATCTAAAATCAGTATAGGTGGGCGAATATCATTGGGTAAGATCCTTGGAATCTCAGGATTCATAACTATTTTTTATCCAATTCTAACTATACTCAAATCCATTTCAGCCACTGGGTGACCACCAATATAAGTCAACTATGCATGTACGCTTGATTATGATTCCTTTGACTATTCTGATTGATTATTGACTCCCATCAATTTCTCAACTACTCAATGACTTAGACTAAGGTAACTACTCCTGACTTTATTTTTGTTCTATTGACTACACTATTGACGTGTCTTTTCATTTAATTTACTTCAAAAGTTATGATGACTTGTTGTTCTTGGCCGATTATTTCTTTCCATACTTGTTGAAGTTCACTCTCAGTTGTATTGTGTGTTTAAACCATGAACTAAAAGACTTCCAATCATCTAAGATTACCTGCAAAGAGTAGAACACCTCAACATTCTCCCACTTGTTTTCTTTGCATGAACTATTAACATTGCATTTTTAGTGAGCCAGAGTTCCTCGGTCCAATTTCTCTCTACACCAAGATAATTTACCAAAACTCACTAACTTAGTTAAATATTTTACAACAGTGTTCACCATATCTACTTTTACCTTGAGTTGGGTTCTTTTCTAGGAACAATGCAATTTCGTTGCCATAACCTATCCGTAGTATTTGTTGAGAAAATTTGATATTTGAATCTAGTTTCCACAGTCAAACAACTTCTTTTCTTGTGTGAGTGGCTTCCATGTATTCATCCTTTGTTGTTGATATTTCCAAAACCCACTTTTCTTAATCATCCAATTAATAGATCTATTGAACAACTTGAACACATATTCACAAGTTAACCTTTTTCTGTCCAAATCACCACCCCAGTCAACATTGAAAAATCCTTATACAAGTGATTCATTATCATCCTTAGGTCCTTCATGGTGATAGATCATATGTTGATTTGTTCCACATAATTACCTTAATATTCTTTTGAAAATAGACCAATGCTCCTTTCTAGGTGTTGTCATGTATCTGCTTAATAGTCCCTCTACATGAACAATATCTAGTAAGTATAGACCATTACAAACATCAAACTACTTGAAACACTTACATATGGAACATAGGCCATGTATTTTTTTTCTTCTTGTGTCTTTAGACATCATTGAGAAGTTAATCTTTCCCCGCTAGCAATTGATTTCTTCACTAATTTATAGTCATGCATATAGAAATGCTTTAGAATTGTTTCAACATACTTCCTTCGACTTATATAGAGTTTCCTAACCATGTGATCTCTCTTGATATCCATTTCGAGACCAAGATACTTCCTGTTAAAAGTGGAGGATAGTTGAATCTTCACCTCCCTAATTGAACTCATTTTGTTTCAAATCAACAAGATGTCATCAACATATATCACTACATATATAAAACACTCACCTTCCTACTTGAGATATACACAATGATCACTATATCTTATCACAAAAATCAATCCCTGTGTGGATATGTTCAAATTCAAGTACCACATCCTAAGTGATTGCTTCATACCATAAAGGGCATTCCTCGCCTTGCAGACCAACTTCTCATTTCCCTTCCCTATAGATCCTTTAGTTTGTTTCATGTAGATTTCCTCTTCAAAATCACCATGTCAAAAATTTTTCTTTACATTATTTTCTCTGTTTCCAAATTAAATGTTACAGGTAGATACACTAATACACTATTGGAAGTTAATTATGAAATAGGGGAAATATCTCATAAAAGTAGACTTCCTTCACATGGGAATAACCTTTCACCACTAATCAAGCCTTGTACTTCTCAACTTACCCTGTTGCATTCAACTTTTTTTTATAACCCAATCAAAACTAACGAGACTCCTTCCATTAAGTAATTTCACAAAATCCTATGCTTCATTCTTGTACAAAGAATCTATTTATTTATTCATGGATTTCAACCATATTTTATCCTCTAACAAGTCAATTTCCTCCCCAACTATCATGATTTCATTGTTAATGGAAAATAATACAAAATCATAACGAAAATAATATGAGGGACATTTTGGATTATTTTCTTACTCGACTAGACCTTAGAATCAGATTATATCATTCAACATCTTAATCTCACTCAGTTATCTCGTCTGATTCACTTTCTTCCAACTTCAATTCAAAAATCCACTTTTGTTTCCTTTATCCTTTTCTGAATTCTCTTCAGTCATAGAAGCACACCTAAATTCTCTAAAGATCACATATTGACTATAAATTGTCTTCCTTGACACTAGATCCCACAAATTATATCATTTAATTCCATCCTTGTAGCTAATTAAAATACACTTAACTACCTTGCTATCTAGCTTTATCCTCTTCTCATGTGCGATATGGACAAAATCCTTACAGCTAAATATTTTGAGATGTGCGAGTGATGTATTTTTACCAAACCATACTTCAAATGGAGTTTTATCAACCAGTGCCTATGATGGAGACCTTTTCACCATGTAACATGTATTGTTGAATTCCTCCAATCAAAACTCTTATGCCAATACTGCACTAAAGAGCATCCATTTTGCTTTTTCCATTGAAACCTGAAGTCATTCTTTCAGCATGTCCCTTCTACTAAGGAGTCTATGGAGTAGTTATTTTGCATAATATCCCATGCTATTTTTAAAACTACTCAAACTCTTTATCATAAAATTCACCTTTTCCTTATCGTAGCACCTTTATTTTTCTATCTTTCAGGCTCTCCATAAAATATTTGAACTCCTAATTTTTTTGGGAAACCTCTTTCTTCTTTAGGAAATACAACCATGTAATCTTTCAGAAATTATCATTGAAGGATACATAATATATGGAGTCACCTGGATACTGCACTAATACTTTCCCAAATGCATCACTATTAATTAGCTCCAAGATTCCTTTTTCCCTTGTAGCACTAGATGGGAACCTAACATGAATCTATTATGCTCACAAAATTTGAATTCCAGAGAGTTAACGGATAAAACTTCAACCATACATTTTCTTTACATGGATAAAAATCATTTCTCTCCAATGTGTCCCATTCTTTAATGCCACAACATGGTCTTGCCGATTAGATAAAAGGTTGA
Source organism: Pinus taeda (assembly GCA_000404065.3). Classification (NCBI taxonomy): domain Eukaryota; kingdom Viridiplantae; phylum Streptophyta; class Pinopsida; order Pinales; family Pinaceae; genus Pinus; species Pinus taeda. The sequence goes on from APFE030677355.1 coordinate 219,711, forward strand.
CCAGTTTATTTCAATAACAACTATACTACTACATCCACTCAAGTTTTTATGCCCCAACAACACGTACAATGTAACAATTTGAATACCTTTCAACAACACCATCACTCCATGACCATCATGCATGAATCATTCTCAAGTACTTTGACAACCCTCTCATTTACCCCACTTTTTGTAGTGTCACTATAATGCTAGCATGCGTGTAGAGAGACGATTGGATGTACATTGTGCTTTAAACATGTAAATTTAATTCTTATCATCACCCACTAAAGGAGAGGACAAATATTCGGAACCAAAATTTCTAATGGAGGTTGCTTGCTTGGAAAGCCATAAAACCATCCCTTAAATTAATTATTGGATTTTATGAACTATCACTTGTAGACCTGATCAAGAAAACTTACTCACAGTTAATTTATGAGATGTGATTGGAGGTAGTGATGTATACCTGAATGAGCCACTTCTTGATAGTTAATTATGAGATGTTATTAGAGTTGGTGGAGGAGAAGGTGATTCCCTTCCCCCTATCACATTGAATAGATAGGCTTGTGACCTCGCAAATACATAGAATAATGTTGGAAAGAAATATATGAAGGAACAACTAAAGAAATTTTTGGTGGGTTGCCTAGTTAGGTTTTGTGGTAGGCTCCCACAAATTCGTGTTTTGGCTCTTAAACTCTCTCTTCTTGATTAAGATTGTCGTATTCCTCTCCTAGACTGAGTCCCTCTCACTTTTAATTATGCTCCCGTGATCGTTGGAGCATGTAGGAATTGTTGGGCATTGATAGTAGAAGACAAAGTGGGGTTTGAGATGGTATGCAAAGCCCTGTGCATGAGTTCCTTGTGAATTGTGTGATCCCACTGATCTTTGTGTCTAATCATATGTATATTAGTGAGAGTCTTAGTGGAAGAATGAATCACTACGATGCATGTTTTATAGTTGATAAACCACCTGGATAGCTAATTCCAACTCTTGAGACTAAACAATATGAAATCTAAACCATGAGTTAAATCCTTGTGAATTTTTGGTGACTTCCAAACAATTTTTCGTAAGGCCACTCAACTATCTGTCTAAGCCTGTGTGGATCAGTGGGAGGCTCAATGAAAGGTTGAATCACTTTGTTTATTGTTGCATATTCGATAAACCACCTTGATAGGTAATTTTGGGTCATTCTGGTGCTTGTTTAGTAGATGATAAACCACTTGGATAATGGACATTAGAAACTAGTGGTGGTTTCTACGAAAATACAACTGATAAAACATGTGTATAGTGGATTCCAACTCTTGAGACTGAGAAATACCTCATCTAAATCTTGGATGAACACTTTTTAATGAACTTAGAGGAAAGAGTGAATCAATATGGTGCTTACTACTAGGAAACAACCGATAAACCACCTTTGTGCTTGTTGTTAGAGAGTAGTTGATAAACCACCTGGACAGTGAGCTCCATATTCTGAATGTTTAACTAATCCTTTGGTGTGAATTTCCTGAGGAAGCATTTCTTCAAACATTAGATTTAGCATGGAGGTATTTGAATATAAGAGACTTGTTGTGTAGCTAGCTTATGGTTGGGTGGAGAGGGGAAGTCTCTCCTTCATTTTCTAGCTAGCTTAAGACCTACAAAAAGTATTGCAACATCCCTAGTCAAAATTCCATGTAAATAAAATTAATAAAGGAAAAATAATAACCAAGGTAATGGGGCATGTATTTGAAGTTGAAAGTTGGGAAAAACATCCTAGTGTGAGTGTTCATTTGGTTTATTATGGATAAATGAAATTGGCAAAAGCAATGGAAAAGGATTTGGAAAGGAAAAGTGACATTAATTGGTATTTTATTGATGAGAATAATGGAAATTATGAGAAAAGGAAGGTGAAAGGTCACAAACCGCATGTGAGGAGGAAAATTTAGGAAAGTATTGGAAAAATCAAATAGAGGCCTCATTAATAAAAAAGCTTATGAGGACCAGTTGGTACCTTTTTTTAGTTCAGTTTTGGAGCTCTCTCTAATACTCTTGGACATATAGAGTTTTGTTGAAGAAGTCTAGAATTCGATCAAGGAAAGCAAAGGAAGGAACAAGAAGGCAAAGATCAAGCAAGGAAGAGCAGGATCAAGTAGCTATAGCAGGATCATTTGCAGGTATCAATTTGAATGTGTGATTTCCTTGCTAGTTTTGGCATGCATGGTACATGCATGTGTGTATTTGGTTCTCTTGTTGTCATTGGTATGGGTTTTTCCAAGTGTGACAATGTTCATCAGCCTTGCCTTTCCATTTCTAGATGGCCATGGTGTGATGGGTTCTCTTGTATTTGGTTGAGATGGATTTCCATAAGGTTTTGAAATTGAGTTAGGTGGTCTCTGAAAGAAAGAACACATCGCCTAGGAATCCTTGGACTATAGAAGGTGGGGTTGCAGTAAATTCAAATTTTGTGTGCCTCGGTAATCTTAGGAATGCTCGACCGGTGAATGGTGGGATATACAATAAATCCTAGAGGTGTGTGCCCTCGATCAGGCCTAGGAATCCTCGATCGGTGAATGTCAGTATATACGGTGTTAGGTCCATATACTACTAATGTAGCCCCTTAATGCTATTGTTAGTTTATTACCCTTATTATTATTGTTGTGCCCGTGTAGTCCCCATATTATTATTATGTTGCCCCATAGAAGCCCACTATTGTTATTTTGTGCCCTTCCATTATTATTGTTATGTAGGCTCTCATTACATTGTGTCCCCTTAGAATCCTATATATAGAAAGGAGGTCTTGTCATTTGTATCATCCAAGAATTTTTTATATATGCAATGTAAAGGAGGTTTCTCCTTCAAAGAGGATACTTTTTAAGTCATTGATCTATCTTTTTATGATCTAGTTGCATAACATTTGGTATCAGAGCTTTGGATTCTAGGGTTTCACTGCTGCAAATAGGCCATCATGGAATTTTTGCTATAACCTTTTTTCTACGAAGGTTCAAAAGAAAATATTTTTACCACAAGAAGCTGAAATCCTGATGAAATTCCTGTAAACATTTCTGATCTTGATTCATTATATTTTTGGAGATATGGGCTGAAGAAGTTAGGGTTTTTGCATGCTCCATAATTTCGTCTCAAATAGGTGACCTTGGGAAAATCATCATATATTCCTGTACAAGCATTGGATTTGAATTTCATAAAAAGTGGTTGAAAGTGAGTAGATTGCAGTATCCTTTTTATCATTTTCAGGTCTGAAGGTCAAAACAAGGACATGTGGCACTCTGTACAATTTTGCTTTATTGAACCAGTGTATAATCAAGTCATCATGGGAGATTGGACATAACTTTATCTCAAGAATCCAAATTTGGTATGACTCATGGAATTGGAAAGAAGTCACAAAGGGCTACCACAAGAATGAATTTCAGACCTTGAAAATCAAAAATTACAAAGACACAACATATTCAATATCAAGCACCTATAAAGCTAGAAAAAAGGTGTGTATTTTGTTTTTAAATTGGCATAAGTTTTTTTTGAAAAATCAGTTTGAAGTGATTCAACAGGCATAGTAAAGCATAAATATCAATGTTTAATTCCAAAATGACTCTAAGAAAGAAAATGTAAACTCTTAGTAATAAACCAAAAATATCTACTATAATGCATGAAGAAGAGGAAGAAATGAAACTTGATATATCAAAATTACGAGACCAAGTGCAACAAATTTCCTTCTCGCAAAGAGAAACAAAAAATGAAATCGAAGCTAAGATAAATGGTTTGGATAATTGTATGAAAGCTAATATGGATGTTATAGAAGAAAAAATGAAAGGCAACATGGAATAACTGAAGAATGGTTTAAAAGCACATATGGAAGGTTTGAAGCAAGGTTTGACAAAGTTGCAACAAGAAATGCTTCCTAATGGAGAAAAAGTATTAGATGAAAATCGTGATGAGAAAAAAAGTAATGTTAATCATGATTCCATAGACTCTACTTTTGGATTGAGTACCCACCATATTCCAAAGATTAATATGAGGATTTTTTATGGCAAGGATCTAGTAACATGGATACTACAAATGGAGCAAGATTTTGATCTCCATAATGTGCAACACACACAGAAGGTACGCATTGCAACTTTATATTTAGAATCTAATCAGTTTATGGTATCTATGGCTTTATTCTCATAAACCACTTGTCACTTGGTCATTTTTTACAGAGGAATCGATAGCACATTATGAAGATACAAAGAGAAACACCTTCTTTAGCCAATTGATAAACCTCAAATAGAAGGGTTCAATGGCAGAGCACATTGAGGACTTACAAAAATTTAATATCAAGGTAAATGATATTGCAGAGGAGCATAAGGTTGATGTCTTCATATGGACCTTAAAGGATAACATCCAACATGAGGTTCACCTTTTGGAACTTGATTCATTGGAGAATGCATTTAGGCTGGCAAGAATATTTGAAAGAAAAACTATGGCAACAAGGAATTCTACCACTCACCACTATAAAGATGGAAGTGTTGTTGCTCCTAGCCTTCCACAACCTACAAGGTTGACACCACATCAATTGGAGGAAAAAATAGAAAAAGGGTATGTTACATTCGTGATAGAAAATACACTAAAGGTCATAAGTGTGTTGAGAATAAATTATTTTACATAGATTGTGAAGAGGAGGAAGAAAAGGAACAAGAAAATTCAAAAGAAGAGGATATACACCAGGAACCAACCCTAGATAAAGAATGAATGAATATGGCCATATATTGTAATGCATTGGTAGAAATTACCACTCTTAAAACTCTCAATATAGAAGGACACATCAGGAAGAAAAAGGCAATAGTTATGATTGATTCAAGTAGTCCCCATAATTTTATTCATTGTAAGATAGCCAAGGAATTGAATTACTTCATATATCCAACACCAGAGTTTCAAGTGATGGTTGCAAATGTAGGAACTATAAATTTCTCTCGAAAGTGCCATAATATCAAGTTATCCATGGGGGAATATGTATTTAATTGTCCAATGCTTTCAATTCCAATGGGTGGTGTTGATGTTGTACTAGTAATCCAATGATTACAATCTTTAGGGATGACAGATTCTAATTTTCAAGAACTTTTCTTGAAATTTTTTTGGGAAGGAAAGGAAGTTGAATTAAAGGGTATCGTAGGGAAACCATGAAAGATAATAATATCTAATGGCATGAAAAAGCTTCTAAATAAATAACAATGGGGTGTAATTGCACAATTATGCTCACTATAGGTTCAAACATCGAAATCATTTATTTCTCCAAATCTCCAAAAAAATTGGACAATAATTACAAGGTATTTGAGACTCGCAAAGTCCTACCACCTATTCATGATCATCATCATGTTATTCATTTGATTCCAGTAAGTGTTCCCGCAAACATCACACCTTACATATATTCCTATGCCCATAAAGAGTGAAATTGGAGGTATGGTTGCAGAAATGCTAGAGGCTGGTATAATTCAACTAGGGAAACTTTTAGAGGCTAATATTCGTAGATGGGCTAATATTCACCACTTTTTCCAAAAAATAGATTCTCCAATTTCCATTTTTTCTAAAATCGATTCACCCAAATTTTATAGTATGAAATTATTTTACCTTGAAAATAGCCAAAATATTATGCAAACACATATAAAATAATTAGAAATCTAAATATTTTTATAAAAATATTATCAAACATTTTACAATTTGCATATTAGGGACTATTATGATTTGCTAAGATTTCTAAGCTCTAAGATAAACTCACATCCTTAAAAATGTCCATGGATTCAACCTAATCAAAGCTCTTTATCTTCTCCAGTAATATTGGTACATAAGAAGGATGGATCATGGTGCATGTGTCTGGATTATAGGGATCTCAACAAGCTCACTATTAACAATAAATTTCTCATTCCTGTCATTGATGAAATATTGGATGAATTACATGGAGAAATGTACTTCACCAAGTTGGATCTTCGTTCATGATATCATCAAATTAGAATGAATACTAAATACATTCTGTAAAAAGCATTTATCACTCATGAGGGTCATTATGAATTTCTGGTCATGCTTTTTTGCCTTACCAATGCACCTTATACATTTCAAGTTTTTATGAATTCCATTGTCAAGCCCTTAGAAATTTTTTGTTAGTATTTTTTGATGATATACTAATCTATAGCAAGTCTTGGAACGATCACGCTCAATATTTTGAAAAGGTGCTCAAACTATTGGAGGAGAAACAATCATATGAAAAAACCTCCAAATGCTTCTTTGGAGTACAGGAAGTGGAATATTTGGGTGATATTGTATCTCGTGAGGGTGTTAAGGTAGTACCTGACAAAATTAAAGCCATATAGGAATGGAAAATCCCCACAACCATAAAGCGTATTAGAGGATTTATCGAGTTGATGGGATATTATTGCAAGATTGTTAAGAATTACTGGGGAATAGAAACACTTCTAAGATCATTACTAAAGAAAGATGCATTTTCCTAGACTCCAAAAGCAACTAAGGCCTTTGAATATATTAAAGAGGAAATGTGTCAAGCACCAGTCTTAGTTACGCTAGACTTCACAAAAACCTTTATTGTGGAATGTGATGCCTCATAAAATGGAATTGGTGTTTTTTTAATGCAAGAAGGAGGACCCATCACTTTTGAAAGTCATCCAATCAAAGGAAAGTATTTACACACACCTGTTTATGAGAAGGAAATGTTGGAAATACTACATGAACTAAATAAATGACCTTACCTAATGGGAAGACACTTCAAGGTAAACGCAGATCATGATAGTCCTAAATACTTTTTGGAACAAAAACTATCTTCATAAGAGCATAAAAAATGGGTCAAAAAGATGTTGGGTTATGACTTTGAAATCATCTACAAGAAAGGGAAACAAAATGTTGTTGTCAATTCTCTCTCAAGAAAGGATGAGGATGTGGAATCATTTCTTTGTTCCATTTCTATTATCCAACTAGATTGGATAATTGAAGCAAGGGATGAATGGAAGAATGATGAAGTAGTGTGGACATTAATTCCAAAGTTGCAGAAATATGCCAATACATTTGATATGTTTAGTTGGAAAAATGATTAATTATGGTACAAATATCACTTATATATTTGTAAGAATTCCCAACTCACACAAAATATTCTTTTGGAATTGCACTCCTCTCCCTTAGGAGGGCACTGAGTATTTTTAAAAGCTTACCACAGGGTCAAGAAGGAATTATTTTGGTAGGGCCTTAAATATGATATTCAAAAGTTTGTGGCGGAATGTTTGGTTTTCCAACAAAATAAAGTTGAGACAATTAAGGCCCTGGGTTTGTTACAAACTTTATCTATTCCAAGTCAAAATTGGGAGGAGGTTTCAATGGATTTTATCATAGGTTTACCCAAGTCTAAAGGAAATAATATGATCATGGTCGCAGTTGATAGACTTACTAGGTATGCACACTTTTGTGCATTATCTCATCCATTTAAAACTAGTACAATTTCTATTGCATTTATGGAAACAACTCAAAAGCTACATGGAAACCCAAAGATTATTGTAAGTGACAGAGATCCCATTTTCACTGGAAATTTTTGGATGGAATTATTTTCTTGTCTAGGTACTAAATTATCTCATAGCTCATGTTATCATCCTCAATTTGATGGGAAAAATGAGATAGTGAACAAATATTTGGAAGGATATCTCCGTTGCATTGTATTTGATAAAAAACCACAATGGGTCAAGTGGTTACCTCTGGCTGAATGGTGGTATAACACTTCATACCATAGTGCAACAAAATTGACGCCATTTATGACACTTTATGGATATCATCCATTGTCAGTCACATAATCTTTAAGATAAAATTATAAGTTTTATGTAGTGGAATATCACATCGAGCATCAAAAACAAGTTCTCCAACTCTTAAAGGATAACCTCACTTTGGCATAGAATCAAATGAAACAACAGGAACATCAGCATCGCAGCGAAAGATGGTTGATGTAAGTGACTTGGTATTTTTACGGCTACAACCATACAAACAGATGTTCGTAAAGCAAGTTAAGAAATATAATAAATTATCACCAAAGTACTATGGTCCTTACAAGGTGTTGTAAAACATTGGTACTGTGGCATACAAATTGGAGCTTCTTGCATCTTCCCTAGTGCACCCTGTTTTCCATCATTCACGCTTGAAGAAGGCTATAGGTGACAAGCTCCCAGTTCAAACCATATTTCCAAAACTTGACGAGGAAGCAAAAATCATGTTGGAATCTAAAGCAATCATGGAAACAAGAACTTGACAGCTTTGAAATCGCTAAATCTTAGAGTATCTCTTCAAGTGGAAGAACTTACCTACTGAAGATTCCACATGGGAGGATAAGGATTTTATACAGAAGCATCCATAACTACTCAAGCATTGAGGACAAAACATTTTTGAAGGATAGGGGCATGTTAGGACCCTATACTACTGGTGTAGCCCCTTATTGTTATTATTAGTATATCCCCCTTATTATTATTATTTTTGTGCCCATGTAGTCCCCATATTGTTATTATTGTGCCTAATAGAAGCCCACGATTGTTATTTTGTTCCCTTACATTATTATTTTTATGTAGGCTTTGATTATATTATGACCCCTTAGACTCTTATACATGAAAAGGAGGTATTTTCATTTGTATTATTCATTTATTTAATACAAAGGAGGTTTACCCCTCAAAGAGGATATTTTTTAAGTAGTTGATTTTCATTTTTGTGATATGGTTACATAACATTCAATAAACCCTAGAGGGTGGAGTCTTGATTAGGAATACAAATCCTTGACCATTGTATGGAGGGATATATGGTAAACCTTAGAGACTATGAGATGGGGAAATTCCTCGTGATGTAGGTGGACAAGTCTGGTGGCATGCATTCTTGTTAGGGCCTAGCGATGTGATGCGCATTGTGGTAAAGCCTAAGGAAAATTGGTTTTGTTTTCTTTGAGTCCCACATTAATGCTTGGAATATGGCATGGGGGTGATTGGTTGAAATAAATATTTGGTTTAGCCAATCTATGGTCGGGTGGTTCGTGGAAGTCCCAACCCTACTTGGCTTTTACATTCAATAATAAGAGTTCCTTCTATGTGGTATTTCATGTATAAATATATTGGTTTATATGTGTTTAGTATGTTTGTTATATCCTAGTTATTTCTGCTAGTTATATTCTCATTATGAGTATGTTATACGATAGAATTAATGTATGGATTTCATCATGTTTTGATTAGAAATTGAAAGTAAAATGAATATATGACCTAACAGATGATAATGTATCTATTGTGATAACAAAACAATGTTTCTTTATGAATCTTAGATAGGTATTAGACCCCTATGCTCAAATATGATGTTATGACCTATATATTACATATTTGTGACATGTTTGATGAAATACCTCTTATGGCTAGTAGGGTTCAGTAAATTCATTGATCAAGTGTTTTCATTTGAACCTTTATTCCAATGTCATTTATCATTTTTTAAAGTTTCATGAAGTTCTGGGCAGTGGCCTGAGTCTTGGCCCTGCAAAAGTGGCACACCATCCAGGGTCACTAGCTAAAAAAGTCCATAGTCGTTGGCATGCCTTGTTGTGGGAGTGACTGGAAGGCCTCAGTCACATGCATGGCTTGTCATGGGAGCGTTTCGGGTCCATATCAGTGAAATGTCAATTTGTCTCAGGGGCGGGTCACCTGGAAGTGTTGGTTAGCTCCCAAAGGTTTTGTAGCATGTGTGAAAGGTCATATTTGTTTTGTTTTGTCAGTTCCACTTCCTTAATTGTACATTGATATTTTAATCACATAATAGTAGCCTCCCTTCACATGTTTACCCCAATGAACCAGTTAACTTAGGTAAATGTGGGAGGATGGTGTTGCAGAGTGGTATCAAAGCATGGTTCGTCCCTTGTACTAGATGGGTGGTGTATTGGTCATGCATTCATGTTGATTGCATACATGTATTCTTCATGCTTTTGGTTTATGTTTTTGTTGTGTATGCATGGTTTTGGTCATGGTTGTAGTGATGTCTCCATGTGAAAGTGAATGATATGGTTTTGGATGTGGTCATCATTAGTGTATGTCGATTATGCATTGGTTATGCATGTCAGTTGTTATATGTTGTTATGCATACATTGATATCATTGTAGTTGTCATGCACGAGTTCATGGTATGTTGTTGGTATGATCAGACATTGATAACTAGATAGTGGTTAAACTAATGTTATATGCTGGTGTGATTATGATTATAAATGTATCGTGCTAATCTCGTTGATCTTGTAGATGAGATATCCTCTCTTGAACTATACTGAGCTATGTTGATTATGTTATGTTTTGGTTTAAGATGACATAGTGTACTTTCAGGAAAGAGATCAAAGATGAATAGCAAGATGGTAGACTACAATTCACGAGACTCTCCCTATGGATCAGATGAGTAGCGTGGTGTTGGGAACTCTTCTAACTTAGCAGACATAATGAGAAGCTTGAAGGCATAAATAAGGAGTTGTAAGGAAAATAATGATAGAATCATGCATGCACAAAACAAACAAGCATAGGTTAATGGATTAATCCTTTAAAGTTTGTCAGAATTGTAGAGAAAGGGACAACTTTAGATGAACCATGGGTAGGAGGACATAAGTAATGGGGCATATGGTAGAAGAGTTCATGGTGGGCAAAGGTCGGATAGAGGTGACATGATCAGAGATGGGAGGCTCTTGGATACTCTGGATAGGAGACGTAATGGACACAGGTTCTATTATAGTTCTGGTTATGATCGAAACTATAATCATCATCATTATCATCCTTATAGGAGAAGTGAGAGGGGATATTTTCCATATGAGTTCAAGAAACAAAGGCCACCTATCTTTCATGAATATTTGAAGAAGAAGGAGGATGCATAAACATGGATACTTGGGATGAAGAAATTATTTGAGTTGCATGGATACACAAAGAATATGAAGACCATAATAGCTATCATAAACCTAAAAGGTAAATCATACATCTAGTGGGAGATGTGAACCGGGTTAGAGACATTGGGACAAAGGAGTTGAGTTGGCATGAATTGAAAAGACTTTTAAGGAAGAAGTACTTGTTAGAGCAGTACTATGATAGAAAATCCAAGTTGTTTTATGAGCTAAATATGAGATCGATGATAGATGAGGAGTACATGACTAAGTTCCTGGATTTATCAAGGTATGTATCATATCTTAAGGGTCAAAAGGCCAAAATTCAGATATTTTTCAATGGATTTCCATTAGAATTTATAGATCATATTAATTATGACAAGCCTCTGTTGCTTGAAGAAGTTATTGGGAAATTGAATCATTGTTATGAGAAATCAAAGCATAATACAAAATCTCACAAAGGTTGGAAAGGGAAAGAAAAAGCTAAAGTCAAATGACAGCTGAAAATAACAAGGCCTGAAGATGCAGGTGAGAAAGGAAATGTCGCACCTTACAAGAATTTTAATGTGTCACAGCACAGAGGGAAAAAAAATAAAGGTGATGGTACAGGATGGTTGTAATGTTGGACATGTGGTAAGGAGCATATTAAGAGGGATTTTCTATAGAATCAGGGTGGTAGGCTTGTGGTGAAGTAAAATTATGAGTGGGGACACAAACAATTCCTCTAGCTCGATAATGGATCTAGCCACAACCAATACATTCTATGGAAGATTTCCTTAGGTTAGAACCAATTAAGAGGGCCCACCTCTTAGTACGCTTATCCCGTTTGATGATGTCCTTGCTTGCTCGCTCCAACTATCTCTTGTTTCCTTCTTCAAATACTTGAAACAAGCAAACAACAACAAACAACAACTGTGATAATAGACAAATTGTAATTCAACCTACTTAACAAGCCAAGAAACATTAAGCCATGAACATGTAAGATGACACATCATGTAGGAATTCAATCGATAGTTGCATATATATTGAATCAAGAAGAGATTACAACCATTGTCTTGATGTTGCCATTCGCCTCCAACAAAACCAGGTTCCCACACAGTTTTGCTAGCATTCCATGATAGCCTCAACAATGATAGTTTTAAGGCTCTTCCCTTTAGGCTTCACACTAGACCAGATTCAGACTTCTCCCTCACACAACTAGAGAGCTACAACTATGAATAGTTTGTTGTTTACTTCAAAACTTAATCAGCACTAGCACACCAACATTAACACTAGCTTGTGCTTGGGAAAAGGGAGGTTTATATAGCATGAATGGATGGGAGATGGATCCTCTTCTCATGGGATAAGGTCTTATCTCTTGAGGTAGTTCCATCCTTATAGGGGAAAGGAGACCAAACTGACATCCTCAACCCCATCCAGCCAAACCATTTATTAGACTTCCATTACGAAGCTTCTAGAGCTTGAAGCTTTAACTCTTTATTTAAAAACCTTTCCATAAGAGGACCGACGTCACTGGAACAAAGCTTAGTCACTTCGGTCGGTGCAAGGGACAATGTTAATCCCTACATATTGGCATGAGGAGGCAAAGGGCCATTAGAGTTGGTCTTGTACACTGGGAATATAGAAGATTTTAGGGAAATGGTGCAAAAGGAAATTGTTCTACCCATGAAGAGGGACACAATGGGAGTTTCTTCATGAAGGGAAAGAATGTAGGGTTCACTGAGAGGTCCTCCAGGATCAAGGAATGGGGAGTACAAGAACAGTGAAAAAATTTTGTGTAACAGATGCCCCCTAAAGAATGAAGGCCAAACTAGAGTGAGGGATGAAATGATTTATGAATCAATGCAGGGATCCGAAGTCTATCGTCGAAAAACCTGCAAGCAAGTACAGGTACATATACATAACTGAAAACTCTTTCAAATGATACATGAATCATGGTATGGACACAACCATCTAGAGAATGACCATGTAAATGGATCCAAGAATGGGCGCAACCATCCGTTAAAGAGGGTCATAATGAAACCAAGGTATGGTCGCAACCATCCAATAATGAGAAGGATCACATATGATAACTCATGGTATTGTCGCAGTCATCCATCTGAAAGAGACATGTATATCAACATAACCATTCCACATCACTCCACAACCTGGACTTTTGTGATCTGAGTCCAGGTTCTTGCACTCCAACACGACCCGATCAAATTACAAATTCTAACATGTGAATAGATGTGTTGACATTGAACATGCTATAAAGTCGCTTGATTACCAGTAAATGATGTAAACTGTTAACAAACGTGAGAGAAACCACCAATAATGACAATGGTCCTCAAAGTACTATCAACGCAATCCACAGAATGTGAATAGAGGAATTGAAATCTAACACCATGAAATCACTCGATCGAAAGCCATTGATGTGAACTTGTTGTCAAGTGTGAGGAACTTGCCATTAGGGCATGCAAGCTCTAAGGTACTGGAGGGGAGTCTCTCGGTCAACTTCCCGAATAATGAATTGAAGTCAATAGGAGGTGACCATGTGGAAGGAGGTCCATAATGTATCCCACATCATCGAAATGAGACAAAAGGATGCAAAATGATTTCGGATGATACAAAGAATCAGAGGTAAGTATAACTGTAGAAGTACAAGTCTTGAACATATCGACAACATGACTAGAAGTTTGGAAACTTTTAGATCCATAGGATCGATGGTCATGATGATGTGGCAGAGATAAAATGGAAGGAAAAAATGAATGGCCCAACCTAGGAAGGTCAATGATACAAAGGAGGATATCCTAACCCGACACGAAGTAGAAAGTGTCATGTTCAAGAGTGAACTGCCAACACAACTGATTAGATTTCCAAATTTTCCTCCACCATCTCTGGCGGGTACCCCAATTATTTTTAATCACAAGATTGAAGAGGATAACATATGCTTGCAATGTAAGTTCATCCTTCGGATGAATCTGACCTAGTTAGTTTAACAAGCCCTAAGAAGGAGAAGCTCATGTTCGTCATGGTGACGAATCCAATGTCATTTAATATTTTAACTAGTCTGACAAAGTTGTAACTCAGTATCTTTTTCATGTTTAAAGAGTTTGAATACGACACAGAAAAGAAAACTCCACATGGTCCCTTTTCGTACGTTTGTGTCTCTCAAGCTAGAAAAGGTAGAAAACAATACTTGAGAGAACCGCTTGACCATTTCAATCAAGGAGTACATTTTCCATAATTAGTGCATCCCAAACTGAAAAAGGGGTAAATGTATATTGGGTGCATGGTGTTTCCTATCCATTAATGAGTTCAAAATGACAAGGGCTCGACTATCTTTTCATTTTCAAAGGGTTGGAAAAGAGCTTGAAAGTACACCCCCCATTTTATTCTCTTTTACAAGTCAAAAGGAAAAAATACTCGACAATAGTTTCATATGAGTGTTACGAGTCGAGAAAAGATCTAAAACATGACTTGACATCATCGTCGAACATCCATCACTTGTCGCTGCACAAAAAGGGTAAAGTGCATTATCCAATTCTTGAGGGAAAATAGGTCAAAATATTTACAGAAACCTAATATTTCATGAAAAACAGATAAAAAGGAGGAAAAGTAAATATTTTTTACCATTTACTATATTACCTTTCTGTGAAAGACTTTTTACTCACTTTTTCCCTAATTGTTCTGGAGCAGATTATGGGAGATCTGGGAGGTCATTCATCAAGCCGCCCGTTACAGGTAAGAGCCAAAGCTGTGAGCTTGATTTTCATTCATTTGTTCCTGTTTTTAACCACTTTTGGGATTTTTTAGGGAGGATTTATTAAAAGTATTTCACCCTCAGTGGCACAACTTCCAGGCACGGAATAGCGTTGGTCGAGGGTAATTAACATGGCCTATCACACCGTCAACACAACTATTTTTAGAACAAGCGTTTCGACACTGTGAATAGGGAAAAGACCTATTTCCCTTCAAAGCCACCATTGAAATTTGAAATTTATGGGTCAAAAATGATTATTGACTTAAATCTATGGTTATTGGAAGAAAGAATTGCCAAAAATGGTAGACTGGAAAGAAAGTGAGCATGAGGATGCGACACCCAAGCGCTAAATGATCCAAATTTCCTTGATGATTTGAGGGCTACTGGGATCCTGAAATTCTTTCTCACGCTAGGGATGCGAGTCCAACTTGAGTTGCTTCAGTACGTGATTAGTCTCTGGGACATAAATCCGGAAATATTCGTCATTGGTGACCAAGAGATGGAGTTAGAAACTTCAGACATATATTTAATCACAAGACTGTCCCAAAGAGGGGACCCAATCAACTTATATGGGTCATGACTGATTGGCGCAAGCATATCCATGTTGCTCGTCGAAAATTGCCCTGAAGCCCTCAAATCCAAGAGTGGAAAGATTGTGATTTCCACCATTCAGGAATTGACAATGAGATTGCTATTGTTGACTACCAATAGAGTGGCAGCGTCCCAGGAAGTGCACGAGACTAACAAGTTGAAATTCTTGTATGCCATCGACTGCACTACATCGAAAATCTTCAAATGGGTGGAGGCCATGAAGATCAACATAAAATGCCAGCTCACCAAAGCTAAGGTGACGAATCGGAACCAATTTTTCTTTGAATTCATACTAGTGACATTTTTCTTGGATGGGGTGCCACTATTGTCACACGGAATGAGTTATATTTGCGGACAAATCCAACCTTCCTAGGAGTCTAAGACTCTCTAATGACAAACAAACCAAACAAGAGCTATCCTTCTCTAGATACACATCATTCTATGAGAATTAAAATGTTTTCGATCTTACCTTAGGTCCCACGCTTGTTGTAGCAGTCCAGCCTTGCTGATCCAGATGAGCTCCTCCTTCACTTTCAGACCTGCATACACTAACAAAGCCAACGATTACATAGCATCTGAATATTCATCATAAAATAAAGCATATCTATCATATTGACCAAGGAATACATGAAATAATTCATTAACAAATCATTGAGAAGAATGGACTTGTTTGTATTAAATAATCAAAGGAACCATTACAACCTGAGCCTTGGTGTTGTGCAAGCTCCTCCCAGGGTCCAGCAAGAGATTTCCTCTACTTTGACAAGCTCACCCACTCCCACTATGGCAACAAGGAAGGATAGTGATCTCTCCTCACAAGTCAAAAATGGAAGTCCTAATTCCAGCAGCATTTACCCTTTAGAATGTTCAGCTTTCAACCTCCCCTCCTCTGGCCCAATGCCTGTATTTATAGTATTCTAGAGGAGGTTATTCAGTTCCAACATCAATGGGGTACTCCCTCTTTTGGATGGGGTAGCTCCTCTCTTGATGGGATAAGCTCCTCTATCATAGGGGTGCATGAACCATCTGGAGGCGCTCAATACACGTCAAGAACTTCTTCTAGAAGGCTCTAGAAGTGACCACAAG